>JASDQU010817704.1:14239-29268 GCA_032191745.1 Picea mariana
GATATCCATCCGGCCTGCAGAAATATTTGGTAGGCCTCTGGGTGCAACAACAAAGTGTCCAAATTTGTAGGTTCATACCTCATAGCTAATCCTCCTATGATGTTGCTTGAGAGTCTAACAGGCACATAGGATGAGAGACTAGCACCTAAACCAGACATGCAGCTGGTTCGAACATGGTTTGCATGTAGAATATAGTGTCTCGGCGAAAACAAGTGTGGTCGAAAAGGTGGTGAAGGTCAGTATAAAATACCGTTTGGATGACTAGATTTGGATTCCCCCCCTCCCACCCCCAACTAATCGGATTGGCTCCAGGTGGATCAATTTAGCACAAGTGGTGAAAAAAAATGGGAAAACATGCTTTTATATATTCATTACTTTAACACGTAGGATTTTTCATGTACCTCATATCTTACTGCACATAACTGTCTGTTAGAGTGATTGCACTATCCAACTGCCATCTGAGTTGCATGGAATAGCTTGCATGATGAAGGATAGTGTGAGAAATGATGATATGACAACTGGAGAAGATATGGAGTCCTTTCTAGAGATAATCAGTTGGAAGTCGCCAGATGTGAAGTCAAGTAATGATGAAACAACACTTTCTCTTAGAGAAGGAGGAGAAAGATAGATGCAATATGAGAAAATTAGCGGTGTCACAGCATGTAAAGAGTGTAGAGCTGGAGTAGCAGTATTTGGCAAAAATACAAAAAAGAAAGAGTGAAGTGGAAAGAAAGAATAACAACGATCCGTGTATCAGCAGGTACTTCTGCCAAAATGGAGGAGGTAGGTGTAACAACAAATGAGATGGTCGGAAAAGAAAATTGTGTAACCGTATGAAAAGCGACCATTGTGTAACAGTAGGGAAATTGGCCAACTTATCGAAAATGGGTGTAACAACAGAAAATCGACCGATTTGTCAAAAAAAGTTATAACAACAGGAAATCGACCAATTTGTCGGAAAAACGTGTAACAGCAAGGAAATCGACCAGTTTGTCGAAAAAGGGTGTAACGGCATGGAAATCGACCAATTTGTCTAAAATGGGTGTAACAACATGGATATTGGCCAATTTGTCGATAAAGGGGTGTAACAGCATGGAAATTGGCCAATTTGTTGGAAAAGGGTGTAACAACAGGAAATCGACCAATTCATCTGATAAGGGTGTAGCAACAGGAAATCGACCAATTTGTCTGAAAAGGGTTAACATCATGGAAATCGGCCAATTTGTCTGAAATGGGTGTAACAACATGGAAATCATCCAATTTGTTGGAAAAGGGTGTAACAACAAGAAATCGACCAATTCATTTGATAAGGGTGTAATAGCAGGAAATCAACCAATTTGTCTGAAAAGGGTGTAACAGCATGGAAATCGACCAATTTTTCTGAAATGGGTGTAACAACATGGAAATCAGCCAATTTGTCAGAAAAGGGGTGTAACAACATGGAAATTGGCCAATTTTTTGGAAAAGGGCGTAACAACAGGAAATCAAATAATTCATCTGATAAGGGTGTAACAACAAGAAATCGACCAATTCATCTGATAGGGTGTAGCAGTAGGAAATCGACCAAACACTGCATCACTTAGTTTTTAGGAAGTTTTTCAACTTCCATCAACTAATTGTTTGCCACCTTTTCTGTATTCATCCCTACTGTTCACCTACACACACAAAAACTGCCTGATACCCTTCAAGGCTGAATTTATTAGCATAGTAAACACAATCAAATAGAAACAGAGAAATTTGAATTTTTGTCGAGTTTATTTATATACAAGGTCTGAGAAAAATAAGTCCTAAGGTTGAGAAAGGGAAGGAGCAAGCTCCATTCCTTTTAAGAATTGATAACCTGTATCGGCTAAACATATTAATTTGAATTCTGCCTTGGACAATGGACGTTGATACAAGCGCAGGCGATGACCATTTGCATGTAACTGTGTATTGGATCCATCAATAGTGATCAACCTGACTATCCCATTAGGAAAAATCGTTTCTACCTCATAAGGTCCTAGCCATCGCATACGTAGCTTACCCTGAAATTCTTTAAAGCGCGAATCATACAACAGATCGCAATCTCCTTTCTGGAATAATTTCTTCTTGATGACTTGGTCATGCCATTTCGTTCTCTGGTGTTGAATCACCGAGGTTTGCTGAATAGTGTCCAAATGCTTTTCATCAAGCTCATTGAGCTGCTGCAGTCTAGCCTTATGTGCCATAGTCAAGTCAAGGTTGACTGCTGATGCAGTTCTTAAGGTTTTGATTTCGAATTCAATGGGAAAAACAAGGCTTTTTCCATATACCAGTTCGTAAGGAGAAAAAGCAGTTGTGTTTCTCCAAGTAGTTCAGTAAGCCCATAGATCTTCATGCAATATGTCTATCCAATCCCGATGATGTTCTCTCACTGTTTTAGTAAGAATGGCTTCGATAACTTTGTTGGTACTTTCCACCTGGCCATTTCCTTGTGGATGGTATGGAGAAGCTATTCTATGTAAAACATGATATTTACTGAGTAGGAATTTAAGTTTTTGTGATGTGAAAGGGGGTCCTCCATCCATTATTAATTCTCTGGGAACTCCAAACCTAACAAAGATATCTTTTAACAAAAATGCTAAGACAAATTCTTCTAAGGCCCTAATGAGTTCTTTCGCCCCTCGACCCACTTGGTCATGTAATCTGTACAGACCAATATATATACTTTTTGATTAGAAGGTGGGTTAATGGGCCCTATGAAATTCATGGACCATCTCTCAAAAGGCTCTAACACTACCTGAGGCTGGAGAGGCATCTCATCCCTATGATTTGGCTGACCCATTTGTTGGCAACTATCACAAGTTTGAACGTATTTCTTGGCATCTTGAAATATGGTGGGCCAAAAATAGCCCATCCTTAAAATTTTATGCCCGATCCTTTTATCAGCAAAATGACCCCCACAAGGGCCATCATGTCAAGCCTTCAACAGATCATACACTTCATCATCCCTTACACATCTCTTGATTTCCTGATCCAGGCCTATGTAGAAAAGGTATCTTCCTATCCAACTATACCGAGCACTCTTCTGAATAATATTCCTTCTTTCTCGAGGAGATAAATGGAGAAGTACCTTACCTGAAACCAAATAATTAGCAATGTTTGCATACCAAGGTGAGTGAGCAGATACTGCAAACAAATGTTCATCTGGAAAGGAATCATCACTAGGTAAATTATGATCATTTATATGTAATCTTGAGAGAAAATCAGCAACAACATTTTCTTTTCTTGGTCTATCTACTATAGTGTTGTCAAATTCTTGTAGTAGTAACAACCATATTGTTACTCAGGCATTAGTAATAGGTTTATTCATCAGATATTTAATTGATGTATGATCAGTATGAATAAAAGTAGGATATCCATTGACGTAATGCCTGAATTTATTGATTGCATAAACTACTGCTAAGAATTCTCTTTCAGTAACTGTATAATTTAATTCAGCAGGAGCCATGTTCTTGCTGATATAGTAGATAGCATAAGGCTCTTTGTCTTCATGTTGCCCTAGTACTACACCGATTTTAGTATCGGAGGCATTTGAAGAAATGTGAAACAGAAGAGTCCAATTGGGCCCTCTCAAAATGGGAGCTATGAACAATTTCTTATTTAGATCTCTAAAAGACAATTCATAGTTGTTACTCCAATAGAAGTCAACATCTTTTGTTAATAGAAAAAACAAGGGGGAAGCCAGTTTGGAATTTTTTTTAATGAATCTCCTGTAATGGACAACATGCCCTAAAAAACTTCTAACCTCTTTTTGAGTTGACGGAGTTGGAATATCCAAAATTACCTAGATTTTGGCTGGGTCTACCTGGATTCCCGCATAAGAAATGAAGTGTCCCAACACTACTCCCTCACTCATCATCATATGGCACTTTTCTGTACTTAAAGAAAGATGATACTGTATACGTATTTTAATCACTTTTTCCAGATTAGTCAAGGCTTCATCGAAATCAATGCCATAATGTGTAAAGTCATCCATGGATATCTCCATACAGTCATTCACCATATCAGAAAAAATACCAATTACAGCTCTCTAGAAGGTGGTTGGTGCATTACACAAGCCAAATGGGAGAACCTTGTAAGCAAATGTACCCCAAGGGATGGTAAAAGTGGTCTTATATTGGTCCTGTGGAGCAATTTTTATCTAGTTATAGACACTGAATCCATCTAAGAAAGAGAAAAACTTTTTCCCAGCTATATTGTCTAGAACCTGATCAATGAATGGCAGAGGGAAATGATCCTTTTGCGTGGATTTATTCAGGGCTCTATAGTCTACATAGACTCTCCATTTTCCATTCTTTTTAGGAACAATAACCAATGGTGAGACCCACTCGCTGTCTGATATAGGGTAATTGAAATCAGCATTGAGAAGTTTCTGGAATTCCTCTTTAACAATTTCTTTAAGGTTTGGATTCATCCTCCTTTGGGGTTGGAAAATGGGTCAGCATTCTTCTTTAATCTATATATGGTGGGCACATAGTTCAGAGGAAATTCCTTTCATATCCATGTAATCCCAGGCAAATGCTTCTTTATGTTCAATCAATAATTTCATCAATCGACAAGTTTCAGCAGTGCATAAATCGGGATTGATGTTCAAGGTTTTTCTGGGTTCAATTTCTACAGCGATGCTCTTGGAACTGACTTTAGGAAACAATTCAGTTGTTTCATCATCTGTTGTTATAACGTTTGTTGTTACAACTGAATAATTTTGATTTTTAGTGGTTTCTAAGAACATTTATGAGCTTATGTCTTCCTGGATGATGGGGTCGAAGACTCTAATCAATCAGTGGTGCATGTTCCGTGTAACAGCAGAGGAGTCACAGATAAAGAAGTTGATTAATTCATCCTTTGTCTCATCCTTGAAACTCAAGGATTTTCCTATGGTTAGCACAGGCAGAGCACTTTCATCCTCAGTGTCCATCCATAAAGAATTTTCAGGTTCTACACTAGGTGTAGTATGAGGATAAAGGGTCAAGGTTTTTGTGTTATAACCATCAGAGATGGTCATGGAACCATATCTACAACCAATGAAAGCATCAACTGTAGCTAACAATGGTCTTCCAAGAATTAGAGGGTGCCCCCCAGACGGGTTTTGGGTTGCAACACGACAAAATTAACAGGATACTCCCATGAATCCACAGAAATGACTAAATCATCTATTACTCCTTCTGGTCTGATGGTAGAATGATAAGCTAATTCGAGAACAATAGGAGTAGGTCAGACTTGTGTTCTGAGTTGCAGCATCTGTGTAGTTTCTATTGGCATGATGTTAATTGCCACCCCTAAGTCGATTAGCACATGGGGGATATATGTATGTCCAATTTTGACAGTGATTGTAAGGTTTCCTGGGTTTCCATATTTAGGAGGTGGGGATTTTCCTAACATCAGTTCAGACAAATCCCCCACCACATGCACTATGAGGGGATCCCTGGGTTTTCATCCAGGTCTTTTTATACATAGATCTCTTATGGTCTTGGCATAAATAGGGACATCTCTGATGGATTGCAATAGTGGAATATTAACGTGCATATTTTTCAATTCTCCTAAGAGATTGAAAGATGGTAATTCCATAGGTTTGGTAATTGTTAGCCTCTCAGGGAATGGTGGGTCTGCTGACTCTATTATAGGTTGGAAAATTTCTTTTATATCAGCAGATGGTATTTCCCCTGATTCCTTGTCTGACTCTGAAGATGGAGCATCTTCAATTATTGGCTCGACTATTCTCCTTGATCTTAATTTGATTTCATCACAAGGCATGGGAGTAATAGACAAGGCTAGCACATTGTGTATATATATGTTTTGAATGACCTTACTATCTAGGTTTGGGTTAGGTTGCACATGCATCTGAGGTTGTAAAGGAGGATTGTTCAGTGGGGAATTTGGGGGTAACTGCAGCTATTGTTGTTGGTATTGGGGTTGGAACTGTTGTTGATAGGGGTTCGATTGGTGATGGTTCTGATAATTGAGATGTTGTTGAGGGCCTCTCCAATATGGGTTCCATTTTCCATGATGATTCCGTTGATGGGGAATAGGTAACCATGCATTTGGATCTTGATAATGGGTTAACATTTGATGTGGAGGGGGAGCATTTGTCTGTTCATATAGTGGCTGATTGTTCCAATAATTAAGTGTTGCAGGAGAGAATTGAGAGTTCATACCTTGACCTCTTGGCTACCATTGTCTCCTTTGTGTAATTAGATAGGCAACCTCTTCTTCCTCATTAGTTTCCTTCATTGATGATTTTACTCCTGGTAGAGAGGGACATTGGTCAATAGCATGATCTAATTCACAAATAAGACATACATGGACACTGTTCAGTGAACACTCCCTTGGTGGATGTTTCTTTCTACATTTTGGACAGAAAATGCACAATGCTTGCTGTGATTATGCTTGTTTCTTCTTGATCTGCAAGGTGTCAATTTGTGAATCAAAAGGTTTAATCATCTCTGTTTTGAAATTTTCTAACAAATTACCTATTTCTGCTCTTGTTTCTCCTCCATTAGCTGATTTTTGTACCCTTGAAAAAGTGGTATCCTTGGTAGCTGACCTATTCTTTGTAGATCCTCAAGAACATATTTTATAGAGGTCTACAATGTCCTCATAGGATTCTTTAGATATATCTCCTTTGCCAAGCATATTCAGTATATCTAAACAATCTTCTCTAACTCCTTTTAGCAAAATATTTTTTAAAATGTCTTTACATACATCCAGATGTCCAGACCTTTGTAGATTATACTGGAGTCGTTCCACAAAATATTCAAGGGTCTCATCCTCCTTATGAGACATTTTGAACAATTCCTCCCTTTGTTCTCTTGTTCGGCAGTAGTCTTGGCACTTGTTTAGGAAAATCTTCCTCATCTGCATCCATGTTGAAATGTTATCTCCTCCTAAGCTCATAAACAATCTTAACACATTACCCTTCAATGTCGCTGGAAATAGTTTAAGTTTTTGTGCAGTGGTAGTGTAGTCATATCTTCTACACAAAATGTCAAATTCAAATAGAAACTCATCTGGATCCTCAATAGAAAATCCATGAAAATTCAGCAAAGCTGAGAGAGGTATGTTTTTCATAGGAGCCATCCCTCATGTGGGAACATCAGAAATAGGAAAAACCAGGGTAGAGATAGTATTTTCATTGTTTACCCGATATTCATTGTTTCATAGGTTCTCTTGGAGGAACTCCTCTTCATTTTTCCCTTGAGTTTCCATATGTGCTCTTTCTCTCCACTCAATATGAAAAGCATCCCACACTTCTTTAGTGACTATCCGACCGTTGATCCGATAAACCGCTTCTTCTGGATTTTCCCTGTTTTGAACTATACTTCCCTGATCTTCAATGTTCTCCAGTGTTTCTTGCTGACTTGTTGGTGAAAAATCTTCAGCTTCAACTTCAGCTTCAGCTCCATCCCTTGATGAAAATGATGTTTCAAGAAGGGGTAGTTCTGATGACTGAAGATTACGTCTTCTTGGAGGATTTACAGGGTGAAAAATAGATCCTGAAGAAGAATCGGCTCTAGCTATTATTTCATCAACAAATGTTTTCCTTCCCAGTGTAGGATTTCTTCCTCCATGTCCTCTGGTACCTGTAGGGTTAGTATTTTGGGGAATATGTCCTCGCATTCCTCGATTCATGCAAGCTAATCATTCCTTTAAAAAAAAAACTAATGTGCTTACAAAAATCTATAATTATCTTCCCCGACAATGACACCAAAATGTTGGGCACTTTAATTGTCTAAATGAATAGAGAGTTAAGGTGTTCAATATAAATTGTCAACCCAGGGAAGTTTGTTATTTCAAGATAATTGTGCATAGTCTATGCTAGATTATGGAAGCAACACTAATCTAATTGTAGTAGGGAAAAATAAACAAAAATTTTACTAACACAATTATGCTCGCACAGTTGGAGTTCTATAGAATTGAAATCACAATTTGAAATCTAAACCGATGAATGTATAAGAATTTTGGATTATCTACTCTACTCTAACTTTCTATTTTACTTTTGCAGAAAGAAGTTCTCTACTAATTGCAGAAGGAAATCTACTTATTGCAAGAAAGCAATCCACACTTTTATTTTCTTTTACTTGAAAACAAGATTTTAATCTAATGCAAAAAAAGGGAAAGTAGTTCTCCAACAATGTTCAACAATTGACTTTTAATTCTCATGAGACAGATTTATGTGCATCTAACAAGAAAGAACTAGACTGTAACAACAACTGTATTCTAGAATTGTTTAACAGAAAAACCATTCACATTAAAACGACTATTCTGAAATTCAAAACAAAGGGGAATCTGTGAGGAAGGTGGGCCCTTTCCTTCTCACTGAATCCTGTCAAAGAAATTAAATCCACTCTTCTATTGATTTTCCAAAATATTGTGTACAATAAACTTTACTTCACTTCCTCACAGTCAGAATCCGTCCCTCTGATTACAAAAGCTATGCTATTTAAAGTTAGAGTCATTCAGTTAAAAACAAAATCAGAACAACCTTGAGAATCCTCGANTTACGTGCATCTAACAAGAAAGAACTAGACTGTAACAACAACTGTATTCTAGAATTGTTTAACAGAAAAACCATTCACATTAAAACGACTATTCTGAAATTCAAAACAAAGGGGAATCTGTGAGGAAGGTGGGCCCTTTCCTTCTCACTGAATCCTCTCAAAGAAATTCAATCCACTCTTCTATTGATTTTCCAAAATATTGTGTACAATAAACTTTACTTCAATTCCTCACAGTCAGAATCCGTCCCTCTGATTACAAAAGCTATGCTATTTAAAGTTAGAGTCATTCAGTTAAAAACAAAATCAGAACAACCTTGAGAATCCTCGATTCTCAAGATGTTTGTATGATATCATTAATACAAGATCTAGAACTAATCTTTTAAGTTGAAACATGTAACAGTAGGTGTAGCATCTTTCAGGATCGATGGCATTTGTTGCAACAGTCGTATAATAGCAGAATCGGTGGCACCTGTTGCAACAATCATGTAACAACAAAATTAGTGGCACCTGTTGCAATAGTCGTGTAACAACTTCCAAGATTGGCGCATAACTGTAATAGCTTCCAAGATTAGCACATAGCTATAACAGTTGGTGTAACAACAACGACCATTCTTTAAGATTTGGTTGTTCTATTCAGTTCGATCATTAGTTGAATCATTTTAGAGATAAAACATGTGAGCGTTACCAATCAAACATGCTAAGTAAATGAAAATATAAAAGCAAGATAAATGATTCATACCTTGGGAAAAAAAGGTCGTAGCACGCATTATAGTAGGCATTTAGCTTAGAGATGATAAGTTTGAATAGGAAAAATATGTGATGAAAAAGGGACATTTCTGGGTCCTAACAGTCACTACACCAGGGTAGTGACCTTCAATATCTTCTTATGCTATATTTAAAGAAAATACAAAGAAATAAATATAAAAGGAAATTGATTGGCTTGGAAAAATTCCATTGCGAATGAAGGTACCACACACCCTCTACAAAGACACCCATGAGTGAGACACTACAACCCCTTGTATGTCATGGGACCTATTCCCATTGAGTCTTGACCCCAACCACGTCATCCACTTTACATGGCTTAGAGAGGGATCTCTTGGAAACTCTGCTTGACTTAGGGAAAGATCTACCGAATAGGACACCTCGTCAACCCTCCCATATTCAAGCTTGACAAGTCGCATAGTGTCTTTGAGAAATTAATTGTTTGATATAGTGATATTTGATGCACATTATTAGATGGATTATTTATTGATTGGATTCACTTATCATGATGTTATTACTTGAGATCCTTGGAGGGCGTGCTCATTTGTCTTTGCAGGACCTAGTTGGTGGACAATTTTGGGAGAACAAGCCTAGCTTGGGCTTCCATGGGGCTACAAGCCAACAGGTTGGATGCCAAGGGCCCGCATATAGGATGAGAAATAACAGACTTGGAATTCCTTGATGATGACTTGGATGACATAGCCCAACCCTTACTTACCAAATGATTTTTCCAGGAGGGGAAAACATCCTATTTTTTAGCTTGACGTAATGTTTGGGGTGCTAGGGCATTGTGGTGAGATGATATGCATTGGAACTTAGATGTTTTGAGGTGTTTGATTTGGCTTTGACCATGAAGGAAGACATTTGGATGCTTGACACATGGCTTTGGGAAGCCTTACTACCCTCCTACATCACCAACAACCTTCTCCTAGTGCCAAAACATCCCCTATGTTAATGTTGAGTAAATTTTTGGGCTGAAGAAACAATCTACAAAGGTAACCTACAAACCAACTTTAAGACTGGAAACTAGCCTTTCCAATATAGATAGGGATCTCTCTGAGACTTTATCTCTGATAGACAAGTTTCTTTGAACTGATGGCTAGATTTATAAGTTTGAGATGTTTTTTTCAAGGTTTGTTGGCAAAGAGGTACATTATTTCTAGGGCTATGGAGTCAACCCCTGAAAACAAAATAAAACAATGCCTGTTAGGTAGAAATCCTCAGAGGAACAAAGGATAAACAAGGTAATGAAATTCAATGTTTGAGTTTGATTATGTAGGGTGAAAGAAGAACAAAAACACATAATAGAATCAAAGCATCATAAAGGATGAATTCCGACCTTAGTTAAGAAGATAAATAGAATTTAAATCAGTTAAGTCTAGAGCACCATTAGATGAATTGTGGACTTTTAATTTACCAATTTAAAGAGAAGAAAAGTGCAGATGAAAATAAGTACACAAGGAATACATACAAAGAAGAGTACAATCTTCATATCACCACCATTAGAATCTTTTTCATAAGGAGTTCAGGTCTTCTACATTTGTATTTCTATTAGATTTAGAAAATTACATTGAGGATCAAAATGCCTATACTTATGCCTACCACTTTACATCAAAATAGTCAATATATATAGAAAAATAAGGCTACATTTAGCTACTAGGAATAAAACAACTACATCATAGAGTTATGGATCTGGTTTCTTTCAAAGAGAACAACAACCTCTACAAGATTTACCAAAAATAGAAAACCCGATTTGACAATAATAATATAACTAAAATATCATTTACAATCATATATCCTTGAGAAAAATTCGATCATGTGGTTGTGATAAGTCATCATATGCACTACTGGACAACCCTATCACCCTTGTGCAATGAATTATGGTTACTACTGCGCAATTTTTGGTTACAACATTTGTGTAGCGACTTCGCGTGGCGAATATTCATGTTGAGGTTGCTCGTGCGAATCAAGTTGGAAGCAAAGGATGGGATCATTCATCTTGTCCTTAGCTTCTTTATCCAATTTCACTTGTTTTTGTAAGGTCCTGTTTTCCTTTCTTAATGACAAGTTTTGTCTCTTGAAATTTTTGACCTGCCTCAACAAAGTTGCATTCCTCTTGAATTTTGATTGAGCATCAGAAATGGTTGCACATGCATTGTCTATGGTTAGTCATCATTTCTTGTAATGATTCATGATTCCTTCCTTTGATATTCTCTTTTCTTCCCTAATCTTGATAATATCATCTTGAGATTCTCTTAGTTTCTTATGGATMAAGTAGGAGATTCCATTTTATGTTCTTTTCTCCTCCTATGGATAAAGTAGGAGATTTATGACTTGCTTTATTYTGTGGTGTTTGTGCTTCAAGAGTCTTTTGTGTTATTTTCATTTTCAATTCTATGTTCTCATGATAACGTTTGGCTATAATGTGTTAATATTTCTTGAGTTGTTGTTGCACCTCTTTGACATTTGCATATTTCTCCCTTGTTTTCACTTGCTCCTCATTAATMTTCTGGGCTGCAAATTCAACAAACAYTGTCTGAATTGTGGGTATGGGAAACCTCCTAGCAGAGGACCTGGTGTGCGGTTTAATGGGATCCCATGTCTCCTTATGTTCATCAATGAATATTCATTTGCTTCTTTTCTCCAAGGCTGGCTAATTRAGTGATGGATTCTTAATCTCTTTTCCTTTTCCCCTTTCAACAACACCCCCTCCTTTTACCCCTAAACTATGAGATGTTGATTTCTCAGCAGACAAGGGAGTATATCCTTTAGGATCCCAGGAAATGTTTGCGGAAGTCAAGTAGRAATCCCAATCCCTATTTATCTTTCCAAGMTCTTAAACCACSAACAATTTCACCAAGGAAAAATGGAATAGGCTACTCTCTAGCTGGTCAACTTTGGCTTGGACATTGTTTGCCATTTTCCCCAAGATTTAAACCATTTCTCTCCTTGCATAAGAATCTCTGTAGTAGATGATATGGTATCCTTTAACACTAGAAAAGTGATCCATGCAATAGTTGCGATGACACCATTAAATTTAAGAGAAAACTGCTTGGTTAGCTGCACATTATACCCCTGAACCTTTTCACAGAATCTCATGCATCCAACTTGTTCAAAGGATACCCTGATTGCTTGGTATGCGCTTACCAAATTTAAATTCTATGGATAAAAGCTCACTACTTTCCCACTTATTACATTCTTTCTTTTTTGTTGAGGAGTTGTCATGATGTTGATATATGTCAACTCTGTGTGAACTGCTGGTGTGCAACAATAGATTGAAATAACCTCTGCGCAGTGAAAATGGGAACAATAACCTCTGCACAACAAACGAGAGAAATAGCCTCTACACATCAAATGAGAATAGCGAATTTTGCATGGTGCGCAACAACATGTAGCAACAGAAATATCTACGCAACACATGAATTAGTGAGCGTAGCAACGAACAATAGTAGAAATCACGACACAACAATAAAGATGGAAAGAGTTTATCTCAATTGAACATAAAGATGGTTATGTGAAAAGCAAAATTGTTCTAGAGGCTAACTTGCAATGGGCTCCAAGAAAGGCTCTTGAAAAATAATTGAAACAAATGGAGAATGTGCAACAAAAAACAAAGTGAAAGATTTGCGTAGTGAATATCAACACACATGATTTGTGTAGCGGTTGGCAGTACACAACATTTGCGTAGTAGATAGCTTTGGAGCTTGTTGGAGAGGCTATGGACGACGCGTAGGTCTTGGAGGCTATGGAGAAAAACAAAAGGTGGCCAATATTTATTCTTGAATGGATAAGGAATGAAATTATGAAAAGGGAAGTGGTTATCCATAGCGACAAGACATTTCAAGGAAAGTTAAAGTTTTGTGAAAAGGGTACACCTTTGAAGTTTGCAATGGTACAAATGATATGGAGTGCCATGATTGTTCCTTTTCTAACCTAATGATTAGGTTATGATGAACCATAACACATTTTTACATGACATTCACCCTAACCTTTGGTTCGACCTTAGCACATAATTTTCCACTTTTTAATGTGACTCGAGACTTAGGAAAGTAGACCATGACAACTTGAACATGATGAACTTTACACTCTTGACTCTTTTCCATTATGATGGTGCTTTATGAAAAAGACAATACACCCTTTAAACCCACTTATGGCTAAACCCCTTATTGACATTTCAAGCCATTATTTATTTGATTACTGACCTTTTAAACCTTGACACACTAACTATGACTCATCTAGGAATGTCTTGATTTTCCCAAGATCATGGCATGACTTTGAAAACTTTTGGACAAACCTCTAACTCTAGCTATGGAAATCATGGTGCTAACAAATAGATCCAATGGGGATGTTATCCTCCCATTGAGGTAGAAAATAAAAGTAGACCAAGTGCCTAAGCATTTGGCTTTATTTGACTCAAAAGACTCTAAACTAAAAAACAAACTTATTTCCAAGGATTTCTTGACACAATTTTGATTAAACTCAGCATAAACTTATGTCCTTCACTTTGAGCTTCAATTTTCTGTTGATTATTGAGTTGAAATGAGTCATCTGAAAATAAAATGGTTATTTACAATCAAATGGAGAGACTATTTTTTTTAAAAGCAAGATAGTGTTTGAGAAACTTGCCATTCACAGGTCATCCACCAATGAGATCTCCATTGAGTTCCTGCAACAAATAGGCACTGTTCCCATGGTATGCAACAATCCTGAATGGTCCCAGCCAAAGATGGTCAAACTTCCCATGTTTCCCTCTGACTTCATTCCTTGCATCCCACTTCAATACCAAATCATCGACCTTGAAATCATCTTCCTTAGTATTCCTATCAAAGGTTCTTTCATTTTATCTTGATGTAATTATGAGTTGTTGAAGACCTGTTCTCTCATTTTTTGCACATGGATTAATGGGTTTATCCTCTTTAGAGCATCATTTGGTTCARCTTCCTGTTCTTGCAATAGTCTCATCATTGGTAGTCCTAATGAGGTAGGAAAAAATTCCTTCGTACCATATACAATCTGAAAAGTTGATGTAGAAATAAACCTTTTGGYGGTGATCCTATCGGCCCATAATGCATAGATAATATTTTTGTGCCAAGATTTCTTATTTTCCTGCATAAGCTTCTTAATAATTCTGGTCAAGCTTTTGTTGGATGACTCAACCAACCCATTACCYTATGGGCAATAATCTGTAGAATGGCCTGAGGTATATTATAGTCACTGAATAATTTCTCCATTCTCTTGGACTTGAATGCTCCTGCATTGTCAGTAATGATCTTGATTGGACAACCAAATCTAGACAAAATATTTCTTTCTAAAAATCGAATGATAACAATATCAGTAGCTTTCCTTGTGGGGACTGCTTCAATCCATTTGGTGAAGTAGTATGTTGCTGTCAGTATCCACCTATTCTAAGTCAAGGATGATGGATGAATATCTACTATAAAATCAAGGCCCCATTACATGAATGGTTCTACAACAAAGATATGCTTTAAAGTTAAAGGTTGCATCTTTCTTTTTCCATAAAAAAATTGGCATTCATGGAAGATTGAAACTTCCTTGTATACATCAGAAAAAACACTAGGCCAATAGAACCCCACCCTTAGTATTTTGTGTGCAATGGTCTTCCAATAATGGTTCCCCCCACAATCACCTTTGTGAAACTCTTTGATATCTTTTTTCACTTCTTCCTCCAACAAACAATTTATTAAAATTCCACCTGAATCTTTCCAATACATAGATTGGTACAGAATG
>JASDQU010817706.1:0-26981 GCA_032191745.1 Picea mariana
CACCTTGCTCTTTAAAGAACATGCAGGTTCTCCTAGATCCAACGCCAGTCGGACCTCGGGCTCAGATCTGACGTTCATTGGGAATTCTCAATGGGATCCAAAGATCACTGTCGCTTCTCTTCCTAGGCTTACACATCCTCCTAACTTGGAATAATTTATAAGTGTCAAAGGCCTCGACCTTTGATCCATCTAAGATCCTGAGTACGTTATCTGTCTTGAGCTTTGGCAATGAGTTAACCTCGTCCCTAGTGCACACCTATGCACTCCGTGCGAATCTGCGCTAATCCTCCTGAGCTTACGTTGTCCCTGTTTTTCCATCGCTGCATACTCTGATCTTGCCATCAATGACAAGCACACCTGCCTGTAAACATGCCAACAGTCTCTACAAAGTTAATGTCCATGTCATATTCTTTAAGTTTAGCAAGGAAGTTTGTCCATCAACATTCTCTAAATTGTAGTTGAACCAATATTGTACTGGAGGGTGTTCTACATAAGTTATTCGCACAAGAGCGTTGTTCGCCTTTTCTATCTACTATACATGTGTTTCTTTAAATGCACTTTGATACACGTGGAAGTTATGAATAGTACATTACCGAGGTGGCATTGCTTTAAGGATAAGTGCATGGGGATTATTTACAAAAATTTCCTTTCCACAACTGAGCTAGTTACAAAATATGGGAAAACATAAATAGAAACAATTAGCCAGCTCATAGAAAACCGTGAAATTTACTTTGAACAAGTGCTAAATATCCTTCGGTTTTTTGAAAATTTTCACCAAATTAACGTGTCATAATTGACTTGATTATCATGCAAATTACGTGGCTTGCGATAATTTTCGGTGCAAAATAATTGCAAATGCTAACATGCGGAAGCACATGACCACGAGAGAATAAATATTATGAATTATCTACACAAGAGTTGAAAATAGAAGTAGAAGTCATCCTGAATGCCGCGTTGATATACATGTGCATAGAGCGTAGGTTATGAAAATATAGGTGAGCACAGTGTTGGAATATGGTGATGGAAAAATACTACGCACAATGTGAAAAATGGCCAAGTAAAAAGTATTTTGACTAAGAATATTCGAAAAATACGACACTTGTAGAAGAATTTTATACAAGATCTGCATTGAGAATTTTGTACTAGACTAGCCCATACATGTGGTACTAGCACGAAAACACTCCTTTCTTCTTCTAACTGCCATGCTTTTCCAAATGATATATAAAATTCTAGTGGCAATCGACTGTGTTTCAGAAATTTCCTTATCAAAAGGCCTTTTCTATGTAGCCATTAATGACAGTTTGTACAATGCTTTGTGTTTCCCGTATACGCCAGTTTCAACCAACCATGTTTATTGCATGTGTGCATTTCATGAGGGATATTCACAGTTTCAATACTAGTTATTGATTTACAACCTTTCTAAATTATTGCTAAAGCAATTTTGTTACTGGAGGATGTTGTACATAAACTATGGGCACAAAAGAACATGTTTCTTTTTCTATATGCTATGCCTGTGATTTTTTTAATGGACTTTGATATATGGGAAAGTTATGAATAATGCATTAGACAAGTCAAATTGATTTAGGGAAAAATCCATGGAGCATATTTACTAAAATGTCCTTTCGACACATGAATTAGATAGAAAATATGGGGTGTGATAAATAGAAACAATTAAGCAGGCAATAGAAAAGCCGGACATTTACTTTGCACTAGTCCTAAATAACCTCTATTTTTTTGGTAATTTCAAGCAAATAAATGTGCCATAAATCACTCCCTTATCATGAAAAATAGGTTCCTTGCAATCATATCAAACGCAAAAATGCATAATTGCAAAATAAGGGATGACCAATGGTATGAATTGTTCGCACAAGGATAGAAAATATAATTAGAACAAGTGTCATTTGTGTGGGGCATATACCTATGAAGAGTGTGGATATGCGGAAGATATGGATACACAAAATGTAGAGATGTGTTCATGGAAAAGGGCGTCGGTCAATGTGAAAATCCACTAAGTAAAAATACTTTTGACTAAGATATTTTCAAAATATAGTGGATTGACAGAAGAATTTTATACAAGATTTGCATTGAGAATTTTTTACCAGAGTAGTTGTCTACACAAGCCTTGTGTAGGCATGTATTATGCATGTCTATACTTGGCATATAAATATTCCTTTCATAGGAAACAATTTATTTATAGCGCCTATCTAGTTTGATATTACACACTATGCAATTCTAACAAGGCGTGTAATTTGCACGATAACACATCTATTTATCGTAGGTTGATTTGCTACAATTTGTGAGCAGAGGGTGGAGATTTAGACATTTATAACTACTGCAAATCAAATGTCCTTCCTTTCAATGGACTATTCAATATGTCTATCTATGGTTAGTTGTACCCTGAACATGATCCATGCTTCAAAAATAAGCTTTAGTTTTTTGGTGTGACCTGCACAACCAACAACCTATCTTAAATCCTTGTGCAGAAAATTCATAGGATTCACCCCTCTTCACTTCGGTGCACTATTTTCAACTCTTTCCAACAAAATTAATATTACTTATGCATCTATATTTTTGTGCTTCCACACTTCGAGGTAATGTTTGTCTCTCGAAAATCTCCAAATTAGATACATTTTTACTTTACAATTTCTCATGTTGCGAGTACACTTTTTCTATCACCACATCTTTGTAGTGCACACAGACATATGTTTAGCACTTCTCCATCCTATAGAGTTGTCTCCTGCAAAGGGAAGAATAGATTCTATTTTCAGCTTGTGCACATAATCCATGACTGATCTATTTGCATATGCACATATCCATGCCTATGCACTTCTACATTCCATTCAACTATATCTTTAATGCTTCTGCATTCCGCAAAGATATATCCTCTGCACATACAAGACTTTCTCTATTTTAAACAACTATACAAAGAATTCAAATGACTCACAACATCGCAGTCCCACAACCCCGCAATCTTGCACTTCTGCAATTTCAATACTTCAAATAGTTGAAAATGACATCTATTTGCAACCCGGTCGAGAGAGTAGAAGTTGAATTTCAGTTGATTTCCTATGTAAATTTATTGTTCATGGTAATGTGGACCAAGAAAAATTATTATAATTGCTAATTGTTTTCAGTTTTATTTGATTAGTCATTGCATACAAGTTACTCAAATGGGGCATAGAAATATAAATTGTCTATTTTGAAATCCTGGGACAGACGTTGTGTTAACTTTTTTTCTTTACAAATCCATGAGACAAATGACTTGGAAAAGGAATTAACTATGGCATGTTATATCTTATTACCATTTAAAGCGTTTAAAGTGCATTTGAACAATAAAAGAAAAATTGGTGGAAGCCGATGGAAAAAATAATTTAGAAAAAAAAAATGTTATGTTGACAAAGAACAAGGGAAAACCATATTGAAAAATTGCAATGTTTTTCCAGATCTGCATTCATTAAGCTGAAGCTGGAAGCTTGTGGACAATCTCTTCCATACATAAATTTCAGTGAAACTTCTGCAATTCACCAAGTTTTCCATTTGATGTTTAAATTCTACATGAGTATGCATATATTCCAAACAAATAACTTTCCCTTTGGAATCTTGTGCAGACACCCATACACAAAACGCTACGCAACAAGAGAAATATTTCACTTAATGTAACAATAAATCTT
Source organism: Picea mariana (assembly GCA_032191745.1). Classification (NCBI taxonomy): domain Eukaryota; kingdom Viridiplantae; phylum Streptophyta; class Pinopsida; order Pinales; family Pinaceae; genus Picea; species Picea mariana. The sequence goes on from JASDQU010817706.1 coordinate 3,672, forward strand.
ATTGTTTTTATTGAAGTTTGATTCTATTTGGTTCTATATAAGTGAATTAGAATATTATTAATAGTGTTTATTACGAGACATTTACCATAGATACACAAAACGCTACGCAACAAGAGAAATATTTCACTTAATGTAACAATAAATCTTATTGTTTTTATTGAAGTTTGATTCTATTTGGTTCTATATAAGTGAATTAGAATATTATTAATAGTGTTTATTACGAGACATTTACCATAGATACAATAGAAATAGAAATATATTCAGTTAGACCAACTTGCTTAAATTAATATAAATTACATGAGCATTCAATTCCATGCCACAACTAGGCCATTACACAGATCGGCATTAATATATGAAATCAAACCAAATATAGCTGTGATTTTTTGTGCAACGATGTTGTGAAATTGTTTCTAGTAGTAATTTTTGTCGATGTGAACATATGCATATGGAATTTGCAAACACATCAAATTTGTTAAAGATATCAAGGATGGACCACAAGTTCCATGTCAACGATAATTATGGAATAATTAAATAGAAAAAACTTTCTCCAATTGCAATCTATCCCTTATGAAAATATATGAAAATCGTAATGTAATCGATAATAATATACAAACATCTATTCCAATGTCCATTAAAATTTTGACACAATTTAATTACAAAAATTCAATACAATGACATTGCACTCTTAACAATGTTCAACAAATACTTTGGATTCAAAATGTACACACAATGCACACACAATTGTTGGTATTTAATAACTATAAAGGTAATATGTATATATAATGTATTTGTTATCATGCATCAACATTTAGATCAATATAAAAAAAAATGATTAAATCATAGTTCTAGTATATGCACAAAGAAATCGAAAAGCAACACATAGAACTGATCGCACATGCAAGATGACACTATCTTCATTCAATGTCTATCCCACATGCAGGACAACATTGTCTTCATTTAGTGTAAATTTTCCATGCACTCAAAAATCTTGCAACATATAACAATATTTGGTTTCTTATGCAAATATATTTCATATGAAATTTTTGTCAAGCTAGGAAGCAACTCATGTAGTATTTATCCAATGTGCATATAACAACACTTAGGCAATGTCTATATATAAAAGGGAATCTTTGATTACATCTTACACAGTCAAACATTGCATTTCTTATCAAAGCATATGCCCCTACAAGAGAGTTGTAGATTGCACAAACAAGTTCAAATAAAGTTGAATATAAATTTTCTACTATCATTGTACCTTCTACCTGTTTATATAGTACAAAGATTAGTAATTTATCAATATAGTACAAATCTTAGTAATATGTTTATATATATAATCTTGTACATGATATTTGTAGATAGATTTATCAATCTATACTTACAACGTTTGTTGGGTCAGTTAGTTTTTTCAGATATTTGACTGCTTATGTTGTGAGTTCTGTTATAAATGTCGATTGTGTTGTTCAGAACACCTTTTATTTTGCATCTCTCCTCCTAGTTATATTTTTAAATAACAAAATCAGAAATTTCCTTATCTGCAATTGTTGTTTTAGTGAAGAAAAGAAATGTCCATACATCTCAAACAATTGCAATTGATATATAAAACACAGTAATGGTTACATAACTTGAGCCAAGATATATTAGCATAAAAATGACAAACCATTGACCATGGAAAATCATAGTGTTGCTTTGTCATCGTTTTTGTTTCCATATTTTATATGCAAACTGTATTGCGATCCAAATTTTCTAGTCAGGGTGACAACAATTCCACTGGTATTGATTGGATACATTTTTGTATTACTTTCAAATTGTTTGATTGTTGTGTCTAGTATGAAATTGTATTCTTTATAAATTGGAGGCACTGTCTCTACAATACTTTATTCAACTAGTGATATAACACAATCACAATCACCACATTCATAGCCACTTTTTGGTAGAATATTTAAATTTGTAATAGATATTCCAACTCCAGGAAGAATCTTTTGCTCATGCCTTTCAATGAGATGTGTAGGAACAATCAATATAACTTTCATCATGTCATTTTAAACTATCATATTAGCATGCAAATATTTTTGTGTTCTATTCACTTTATCCAATATGTGTTGTAAACAACCATCATGTCTCCAATGAATACTTCTACAGTTTTGCCACTGTTCAAGTCCTCTATTGAGACAATATTTTGAGTTGCAGAGTTGCATCATCGTATAACAATCACATAAAACAAGAAATGTGAAGAACAATTTCCATATATTTCTTGTTTAGTTGCACAATATACATTTTTATATGCATACCTTTCCAATTGCTCATGTTGCACATGGATAGTTGTTTCACCTATACCTGTTACACTTGACTCTCCAACATTGATTGCTTCAATTCCAGGTATACCTATTTTTCTTGAAATGAACATAGCAATTTGCTTAGGCACCTGACGCTATTTAATTGTCATGTGTATTAAGAGAGTGTTTATAAATATCTTCCCATTTATTGGTCACTATCACAGTGTTTAGATGAGAAATAGTTAGTGTAAATTTACCTCTGACTCTATTACTGGGTGGATGTTTGTGATACACCAATACTAATACTTCCTTGGATTTTCCAACTTCTTCTGCTTGCAACATGGAATGTGTGAACACTAAGCACATACAATATATTCTATATTGTTTTTACATTGACGTATGCCCCTCTTTTTTTTCGTTCACATTTTTTTTGGCCAGATATATATCAACTATGCAACACACAAAAACACCCTACACAATAAATAACACTGGAAAAGTGTTAATTATATGTACAAGATAAATTGTGAAAATGCCTACAAATTCAACCGATTTGTGGAGTGTAACAGACTCCTTAATGAACATTGACTCTTTAGCAGTGTCCATTGCAACAAACTTGTACTTTTTTTCTATAAGATCCATGTGTGTTTGCAAAACACCTAGAACCAGATCTTGTAATTCAAATTCATTACAAATAACCAATTAACGCCACAACCATTGCATGATCTTATGCAACTGCAAAAGTGTTGGACCATGGTGGAATACATTTAAGCAGTTCAGAAGAACACAAAAAAATCATAACAATATCATAACACCAAGAACAAGATTTTACAAGCAGTATATTTCACATTGTTATATGGTGGAAAATTCCTCAAACACCCCAGAAGTTTCTGATGCATCTAGTAGCTCTATTTCTCCTACTACACATCGACAAACTAATAGAAGCAAAGCCTAGGACAATGAATTGTCAACGAATCACCTATTATAACACACATAGGTCGAATTCATTGTGAATTTTAAAAGCATACCACACATTACTGTAGCATATCTCCAACTTAGCACACGAATCATATAACCAAGCACACAACAACTATAATTACACATCCATAAGCAAGACATGACCTGCTCCAGCCACATAGGAGAACAAGATAACCTGATAGGTTGACATATTTGGCACATATTATCCACTAAGTGAAGTTATGGGTAGTACATAACACATTGGACACAACCACACTCTTGCATAGGTGACTCAAGGGATACATGATGTTTCACAACAACGTAGTGTCAAGTAATTTGATCCAACCAAATCAGACAGGTACGGTGGGAACCAATAGTTATGACACCACACTATCCAAGGGCCATCAATAGTATGAGGAATCATTTTTGTTACATACAACATTAAAGGAACCTAGATTTTAACTACAACATATCAGTACAAGAACATCAATGTATGAAACTAGTGTGAAAATGGGACATCATCACACCAATTTCGGTCATGTTCTTAGTTATTTATACGACTTTCCAACACCATAGTATTATGATACAATCTCCATTTCTACACAAATAGAAATCTCACCAGCATTCAATTGAGCAATTCCACCAGCCAAGTCATCAAGCCCATTTATCCCATGAATTCTAGTTCGATCGCAAATTCCCCACATCCATGGATTATCCTAGAAAACATGTGATTTATTACAGTTTGCAGTTCATACAGATCTCATGTAGTCCCACCATTTCATTCTCATGTCCTTTGAAACTGAGAAAATGGTTGTTGGGAAGGGGACCCAACCCAAAGTTCATGAGAAATATCCCTAGAATAACCAAATGGTTGCTTGAACTGTGCTTCAAAGATCATGTGGCTTGCCAGCTCTTTGAGCGAACATTTATTGTTTGTTCTACTATGGATCAATACTTTAATGAACCCGATGGGTCCATTCTGTGGAATTCCCCCTCTATCATTTATAGTTATCCTTGTCTTCCTCATTATCAACCAAACTGGAAAAGGCATGAGAATGACAGTGGTTCTTTCCACTGGAGTGATTATTGCATCCTAGCCATTTGCAAGTGCCTGAGTAACTGGGAAAAATTATAGCTACAGGACTTAGGCTAGCTAGTTCTTGGATTTATGGAATGCAAGATGAAGTGCGTCTACACTTTTCCATTCTATATAAATCCTAAGTAGAGAGATGTTGGCAACCCATAAAAACATACACCAAATCTAGATGCCACCTCCGGGACAACTGCACCCATTCAAAAAATTGTGCGGGGCTGAAACTACAACCCAAATATATGGTTTCCACTTACTCAAGTAATGTGTGGGTATCCAAACTAGTCACATTCAAAACTATCACAATTCAACATAGAATTTTTTTGACGTCCCAACACCACTTAAGTTGAGGACGACTAAGCTAATAGCATTCAAACTGTGTTAAGCACCAAATGTTAGTGTTAGAAGTCAGTAACATGGCACAATCTGCAAAAAAAAAACCATCGTGCACTAGATGTCAACATTGTCCTCGATTTGTCTTCTTACTCCTCTATATGAGTCGTTGTGTCAAGCGGGAGGGTTACCATATATAAATAAATAATATCATCTTGTTCGGAAATATTATTATCGTTTGATAGAAAAAACTCAAACGATAGGACAACCACAATTCTATGAAATGTACTATTCTACCTTTATGTGTATCCTTTATTGAATGAAAATAATCCAAAGTTTGTTTCTTTTTGCAATCCAATGTGTCTTTTATCGATTCAATGGATATCTATTTTAATGCTCTATGTTTATTACCGTGTTAATGGTTTGTCATCCAATCAATGCAAATCCAATAATTTTGCTTCAATACATTGTCAATTCACATATGACAGAAGGCTAGCTGGTTCGTGTAATTCCCAAATCATCTCATGAGACAACTTGTTCATTGTGTCACTAAACATTCAATATGAAGATTCCTTGGAGTTTTGTAGATCAAATACTGGCAAACCCTGGATTTTCAACCCATCACAGATAGGATACTTGTCGGTGCAATATGCACTTTAGATTGTATAGACTGCTATGCACTATGAGTATATATTACTACATTTGAATATAATTTACCAAAAAAAAAGGTGTTTGTTTCCTAATTGTTGTGGGAATACCTCCTCTTTGCACATTGTTCTTGAGTTTTTTCTCCTGTATTGTTTGTAACTTCTTGTCCTCCTACAATTTCTCTATTTCATTTTGATGTTAAAGCAGTGCACCAAATTCAATGGAAAGGCAAGTAAACCCTTATATCAAAATCACATCAAATATACAATATTAACAAATAACAAATCAAAAGAAAATGAATAGTACACATATAAAATTAGAAATATGTACCTTTCCAATTATTGTTCCATGTTTATTTTGTTTGCCCTATTTTATTTTTAAACATTATTGATTGTTTCCATGTATTGTACATTGAACAAGGAAAATAGAACTTCACATGGATATCAATGAGATACAAACCCAATCCAAATTGTCGATATTTTATTCTCTCTAGGATCTAAGTCTATATTATACCAACTTCTTGTCATGTCCAACACAATTTGTTGATCCAACACAAAAACAAGAACTTTCTAAATATGGAACAAGAATATGAAAACATGGTTTGGTTCAGTAGCAACATTATTAAAATTTGTTAATATGTAAAAAAAAAAAATGTAAATATTCCTATATGTGTTTCAATGTCCATGTAACTCAATATGCCAATGTTTAGTACTATGACTTACATGCATTTCAGATTGAAAGTCGAAAACAATAGCCCATTGCTTATTTATACTGATCTTTCCATCCTTTATATACAACTCTGGAACATATTTATTTTAATGCTCTGATGACATTGTATCTTCCATGTTTTAGGTTATGTCATTCAGATGATGCTTAACCTATGTCTATAGCATTGAGCAACAACAACGAAAAAGAAAAAATAAAAATACGATTACAAAACAACATAACTTATTTTTTTTTGTTTATGTTTAATTTTAATTCTTTGTTGATCTATATAGATTTTGAAATATCTCTTGACCGATTTAACCTACCCATTAAAAAGAAAAATAATAAGCAACAACTAATTTTCTTTCGCATACACAATGCACACCAAAAATATCCCATTCAACTATTTGATCTAGGAACATAGCGGAGAAAACAATTATTGGTTTTCTTAAACATTAAACCAAGTCCAATGCAAATTCCATTGAAACCAAGTAACTGCACTATGCATCAAACACACATATCAAACAATAAGAATGGATTTTTTGCACCACATAGCAATCTGGATGTTTGATGCCAAGATTAACATATTTTCTATGTATTAGATTCAACTATGTTTGTAAAATTGGGGCATATAAAAATAATAAAAGAAACTTGTCGTGTGTGTTTGTCAAATAGATAAATTAATATGGAAAACCACTAGATAAAAAGAAATATACTAGATAAATACTCTTAGCATCTACAACTATTGTTGTTGGAATTCGTGAATGCAAGAGACTATGTGGTATGAATACTTTACACATGTATTGAAAATATATCAACTGTTGACTATGTGAGAGACATACATGTGCGAACAACATTGATATTCCCATAGAAAAATCTTTCGTCCAACCTAGAAAATCGCCAAGTAAAAATGCTTTTGACTAGGAATTTTTCCAAAGATAAAGATATCACAGAGTTGATATTGCGTCAAAGTGAAGAGCACATGCTAATTTGTTAAATTTTATTTTCGACATATATCATCCACCTTTCAAATAGACATAATCACAAACAAAAACCATCGACCAATTGATAGATGGGAATCACATTTGCTTCACATTACTTCTAGTTCCCTTCCCTTTCCTCATAAATTGGAGCAAACCAATGTGCCATAAATCAATGACCTATCCTACAAATTACAACGATTTTCACAATCCCCCATGTAGAACTATTGGAAGTGACCGGATGTAGAAGTGCGACAGTGATAGAAGATGATTTGTATCATTTCTTCGCAAAAGGTTTGAAAATAGATCAAGTGTTAAATATACCAAGTGTCGGCTTTGTGGAGAATACACCTATGTGGAAGTGTTGATGACATAGTTCTTCCAACTGCACAAGTTCCGAGGCACCCAAGTGTGCCAATGCCAGATCATAAGTGTCTTGATTTCTCAGCGCAACGGTTGAAAGTGTGGATTCCTCGTACAAGGATTGAAAATAGAACAATAATTTTCTTTTTGGAGCATATGATAGTGAAGAGCATCATAATATGACAACATTGTATGCTCTGATGACATTGTATCTTCCATGTTTTAGTTTATGTCATTCAGATGATGCTTAAGTTATGTCTATAGCATTCAACAACAGGGGAAAAAAATAAAAAGAAACATGCAATTACAAAACAGCATACCTTATTTTTTTGTTTATGCTTAACTTTAATTCTTTCATGGTCTATCTAATTTCTAAAATAGATCTTGACCAATTTAACCTATTGTTACACACCAAATTCCCACACTACTCAGTGTCGTGCTTATGTATCATATTCTACTAAGTTTCACACTTATGTATCACATTCTACTAAGTGTCGATTTGTCACGCTACTAAGTGTCACACTTATGTATCACATTCTACTAAGTTTCACACTTAAATGTCACAAATTTATCATCATGTGGGAGTACTTATCATGTTCCCTAGACATGATTGATGAGAAATGCATCATTTGGAGGTCGAAATGCTACTTTTTACCTTGATATTTTGGCCTTAAATGAGCTTTGCTGCCCCCCTTCCCATATAAAGGAGCGATGATCGCTCCCCCAAAGTTTCCTAGGGAGCAATAGTAGCCCTGTGCATAGTTATGGGGGGGGTGATGAAGTTTTTGCAACCATTTTTCCTTGATTTGTGAGGTTTTTTCCAAGAGCTTGTAGTTGGTTGAGGGATTGGTTCGAGTTATCTCATATTCAAGACAAGGACAATATTGTTGGTTGAGCCAAATCATGTTTTGAACACATCCTCTCCTAAAAACTATCCTATGGTTGTGATACCTCAAAACCTATATAATTAAGACCATGCTTGAGTGAAAGGGGGAGAGAATTTCATAGTATCATACTTATGATCTTGAGACATTCAAGAGGAGGAGAATTAATATCATCATACTTATAATTGTGTGAGATCCAAAGGGATGGATAGGAGAGCTTGGAGAAGTTGTTGCAATGTCAAACTTGAGATTGTGAGTTCTTCCATTTTTTTGGATTACCATTAATACACAACTTGGCTTATTCCTCTCATGTCTATGTGTTCAAGTGTATGCATGTCTATTGTTGTAAATTCATCATAGATTGATCTATTTTCACTTAATAATATAGTGTGGAAGTAGAAGGTTTCTCTTTTTTCTTTGCAGGTATTTTCTTACACCTAGGAGCTTGGACATCAAGATCAAAGGCTAGAGAAGCAAGGACAACCATCGTAAAAATGTAAGTCACCCATTTCTTTTTTCTCATTCTAATTGTCGAAATAGGTCTAAGAGGAAAGTAGTTCACCATTTGTTTTCTTTTGTCTTGGATCAAGAGGGTTATTGATCCAAGGCGGGTTTCATTTGTCCAAAGGGGGAACTTTACCACAACACCTACCCATGAAAAAGAATAACAATAAGAAACAACTAATTTTCTCTCACATATATGATGCACACCAAAAATATTTCATTCAATCATTTGATCCAGGAACATAGTCAAGAAAAAAATTATTGGTTTACTTAAAAATTACACCAATTTCAATGAAAATTTAAAAGAAACAAAGTAATTGCACTATGCATCAAGAACATACTATCAAGCAATGAGAATGCACTATTTTCCACCACATAGCAATCAGGATGTCCAATGTCAAGATTAACATATTTTCTATGTATTAGATTCAACTATGTCCATGAACTTGGCGCATATAAAAACAAGCAAAGAAACTTATTGCACGTATTTTTTGTCAATTTTCACATGCAACTCTATGTGACTAATTTCAAATCTAAAAATTGCTTCATAGTGAAATAATATTAAACCCTAGTTATTATCACTGAACAATTTTACATTGAAAATTATGGACTGAAAATATATGTGTTGAATTTACTTCACACACACCTAGGATTTATTTTTCCTAAGGTTTTTCCTTGTTTATTAGTCATTATTAGTCATTATACAGTCTCCTATATTTTAGGGGAGAATATTCCACCTAGAGAATATTCTCTTGCAGTTGACACTTCAGTTTGACTAGTTGAGTTGAGTTTAGATGTTGCATTGGTTTTGTCACCATGCAACATTGGGATCATCACCATGATAATGCGCACTTGCCTTGGAATCATCACCATACTGGCGCATTACCCTTGATTTCCTGAGTTAACTCCTTACTACTCTATGTTTAGTCAGTTAACTAAAGATTAGTTGACTAGTTAACTCAGCTAGGTGGCAGTTCACTCCCGTAACTGCCTGAGAGATTAGACTAGGTGGCAGTTAACTCCCGTAACTGCTGGTGTGTTTCCATATCACTCTAGACCACCACTATGACACATGAGTGATATGGACACATTTATTTTCTATAACTTTATCGAATTCATAAATTATGAGGGAAAAACCATCCCTCCCAGCCAATACAATTTCACCAAAATATGAGGACAACCTTGTACTCCAATAACAGAAAAACAGAAAAACAAACCTCAACAAATCCATGAAAATTTCCTCTTCCCACAAATTTGTTGTAGACCACTTGTATGACATGCTGACGTCAGCTTGTACGGACTTGCTCCTGCCCAGAAAAATATGTATGTGATTCACCTTACTGCAACCTGCATACATACGTGATTGTTCCCATTGGAACTTGTGTATATGTGATTCACCTTACTGCAATATATGTACATACACGGTTGTGCCCACTGCAACCCCCGTACATACATGACTATTCCCACTGCAACATATGTACATAAACGACTATGCCCACTCCAACCCACGTACAAGTACAGAAAACTTGTACAGACACCTCCATACGATTCGCTCTCTATGGCTTCCTCTCTTCTAGGATATATTTTCCACCATTGAATAATTTCCCTTTGTTGAAATCAACAAGCCTCCTAGGCACAAGTGCAGACTCACTTATTCCAATTCCATCATGTCTCCACATACTCTACACAATATGAAATGTCACAATGACCTCTCTCGTTTATATACAAGTATTAGGGATTAACATAGAATCCCCTCCACAAGTCAACATAAAATTAGAATTTATTGTGGATGTGAAGCCCCAATACAAACCCATAAATCCCATCACCAAACCGTTGAATCCCCAGCTTCATTCCAAAGGAGATTTTCACCAAACAAAAAGTGTAATGTGGTTCCCATGATCATTCCCACATGCCCAACACCTAATGTATGTGAGAATACCTTCCCAAAGATTAAAAAATAAACACTCCCTCTTAGAAAGGGAGGTATTCTCACCACACTCCATAATATCCTCAAATTAGCTCTATCTCCCATCTTGGTAGTATCTATGTCTCATGTATTGGATCTACTACCACAATTGCTCTACAATCCACCTGATTAGCTGACCCCTCTATCACCGAAGCAAATCCTATTGTTTGGAATGATCCCCTCTTGGAAAATACCTTGCTCCTATAAGCTTCCCACTCATGAGCCTCCCATATGGCCATCTCAACCCATGACACCCTCTCAATAGTTTTGGAATATTCCTCTCTCCCATATAGACCTAAAGGTTGGCTCCCTCTGAATGGTTGACTCTCTTACTAAGCCCCTTGACTCCCTATGAGTCTCCTGAATCCCCATGAAGTCAGACTCCCTCTGATTCTACACAACCTTCAAAGCTACCTACTCTCTATCCACTATCCTCTACATAGTATTGGGAGGATACTCCTCCCCACTATATCCTGAGACAAGACTCCATCTAAACTCTGGCTCCCTATGACCTTGGTACCAATTGTGGAACTACTTGCTCCCTCTCATCTGTCTCTCTACTCTTGCTAGTCACAACACACATATTCTAGTCCCTCAACATAGATACTTTTACTTCTCTAACTACAGGACCACTGATGTGCCTGGGATAGATCCTATGGGAATCCAATAACACTTTCCCATCCCATAATAGCACTGCATAGCCCTACTCCTCAATCGTTGAGGCTAAGAACACACTCTTGGCACCCATAACACATTTTCCACTCACAACACATCCCCTGACTCCATCTGAAATACCATTGCTCTAGATCCATGTACTACATGCCTAGTTCTCATACCAATCTCCTCATACATACATGAGTTAGACACTATGAATCTCATAAAAATATCTTGTGCCCGTGTCATTTTCCCATGGTTCCCACTGTATGAGAACCATGCAATCCACCAAGGAACGAATCCTTCTTACCCAAGTTACGACCATCCAATGAACTTCTTTCCAAGTCCATCATCCAAGTCACCAAAAAAATTTGTATCTACACACACTGTAACTGAACCTATGTCCTGTCTTTGAACAGTCCCAAGCTGGGGATGGACACTCAGTCTATTCCACTCTAGACCTCCACAGCTCATATCTACAAGTTTCCTCATCCTACTGGGTCAAATGCCTCATACATTGTTGTACCTCGACAATGTGAAACTCTATGGTCCAATAAAGACTCTATCTCTTCAACCTGACATGCACACTAAGCCATCTCATATGTTCCAATGCACCCGAGTTGCACCCATCACAACTCACCATTACAAGCCACTGGAATTCCATCCATAGGGTTGGAACCCGCCACACAACATATTTTTATGATCTGTGATCTCCACCAATCCACTAGAAATCCCAACCTACCACACCATTGAGTTGCAATAGTCCACAACTCCTCATCTGAACAATTTGATCCATGTCTCGAACTAGAGGTCCTATATCATGTTTCCACTTGAAACCGTCATTGTAGCTCCCTCTCAGAGTTGTCACATGTGACTTGTCCAAACAAAGACAAGAAATTTGCAACCAATTGTAGCAGTTATGTATCTCAATATGATCCCCTTCTCTTCAAATCCCAAGCTATGATACCATGTCAATTTTCACATGCAACTCTATTTGTCTAATTTCAGATCTGAAAATTGCTTCCTAGTGAACTAACAGTAAACCCTAGCTTTTATCACTGAACAATTTTACACTGAAAATTATTCACTGAAAATATTGCAATGGAAAAACAATATCAGAGAGGAATTATCAACACACATGAGACACAAATTTATGTTCTGTAACTTTATCGAATTCAGAAATTATGAAGGTAAAACCAACCCTCCCAGCCAATATCATTTCACCAAAATATGAGGACAACCTTGTCCTCCAATAACAGAAAAATAAAAAAACCAAAACCTCAACAAATCCCTGGAAATTTCCTCTACCCACAAATATGTTGCAGACCACTTGTATGTCATGTTAATGTCGCCTATATTGTTGATGACGTTATCCTATATGGACCTGCTCCTACCCAAAAAAATCTATACACAATTCACCTTACTGCAACCTATGTACATATCCTATTATGCCCACTACAACCCGTGTATACGTGATTAACCTTATTTCAACCCACGTACATACATGATTTTTCCCACTACAACCTGCGTACAAGTACATAAAAATTGTATGGACACCTCCATACAATTCTCTCTCTGCGGCTTCCTCTCTTCTATGCCATATTTTCTGCCATTGCATAATTTCCCTTTGTTGAAATCACCAAGCCTCCTAGGCACAAGTGCAGAATCACTTATGCCAATTCCATCATGTATCCAAAAAATATGCACAATATGAAATGTCACAATGACCTCTCTCCTTTATATACATGTCTTAGGGGTCAACATAGGATCCCCTCCACAATTCAACATCAAATTAGACTTTCTTGTGGGTGTGAAGCCCCAACAAAAACCCACAAAGCCCATCACCAAACCCATGAAGCCCCAACTTCATTCCAAATGACTTTTTCACCAAAATAAGAGTGAAATGTGGTTCCCATGATGATTCCCACGTGCCCAAAACCTATGTCATATGATAATACCTTCCCGAAGCTACATAAATCAACATTTTTCAAATACATAAACTAATATGGTAGATCGTTGGATAAAAACAAGATACTAGATGAATACTCTCAACATCTCCAACTATTATTGTTGAAATCTGCCAGTGTGAAAGCCTACGTGGTATGAATACTCCACGCATGTATTTAAAATAGACCAACCGTTGACTATGCGAGAGACATACCTGTGCAAAAAACATTGATATGCCCATAGAAAAAGCTTTCGTCCAACCTAGAAAATTGCCAAGTAAAAACGCTTTTGACCAGGAAATTTTCCAAAGATAAACAGATCACAGAGTAAATAAATGTGCCATAAATCAATGGCTTATCCTGCAAATTATGACACTTGTCAAAATCCCCCATGTGTAATTATTGAAAGTGAGTGGATGCAGAAGTGCGATAGCGTCAGAAGAGTACTTGTATCAGTTCTTTGCACAAGGTTTGAAAATAGACGAAGTAATAAATAGACCAAGCACCAGCTCTATGGGTCATACACCTGTGTGGAAGTGTTAATGACATAGTTATGCCAACTGCACAAGTGTCAAGACACCCAAGTGCACCAATTCTAGAACATACTTCTCTTGAATTCTCAATGCAATGGTTCAAAGTATGGAATCCCCGTACAAAAATTGAAAATACAAGAATTCTCTTTGCAGAGCATATGTCAGTGAACAACATCATAATATCACAACATTGTATGATTTGATGAAATTGTATCTTCCATGTTTTAGGTTATGTCATTCATGTGATACTTAAGCTATGTCTATAACATTGAGAAACAAGGGAAAAAAGGAAAAAAGAAAAATACAATTACAAAACAACATACCTTATTTTTTGCTTTTGTTTAACTTTAATTCTTTTATGATCTATATAGTTTATGAAATATCTATTGAACAATTTAACCTACCACTGGTGTTATCACTCCAAGAAACCCTCTGTGGTTGCAGACCAGAGGTGCTTGGTAACTTAAGAAATGAATGTTTTTTTGTATTTTGTAAATGTGGATCAATGGGACAACTCGATACAGCTTATGGCATTCAAACATGAAAATGATAAACAAATAGACAGTGCTCTCAAAGATTGATTAATCAGCAGGCAGCTTTAAAGTGGGTGGAGAATAAATTGTAACTAAACCAGTGCAAAGCAGGGTCTAAGAGACAATCAAAGAATTATTATTAGGCTATGAGCTAAACAATGGGATGACAGCCATTCAAAGCTTGACAACACAGATAATAATGCAGAAGAAGGATGGAAAAATGATAATCAAAATCGAAAGGAACCTGTGATCTGTATTAACATATAAGTCTGAGTACAATAGCTAATCTTCTATCCAAAATCGAACCATTTTTTGATATCAAAACAGGCATTTATAGCCTTTACAAATGGTTACACAGATCCTAAAAACATGGATCTGTCATTTAATTAAAAATAGTTCTATTCTACTTAAACAACTATGAAATTAAAGTCTTCAATAACAGAACTGAGTGTTCGAATTGTCTTCAGCATACAAAAATTCACCATTTGCTTCCTCCAGCTTCCATCATCTGCGACGTAGTGAAGCAGCATGACACCTGTGCGTGACTGTTCCATTTCCCAATATTTATGGCTGAGTTTTAGGATATGGTTTTCTAAGCGTATCCAAAATTCCTCGAATCCCTGAGGTTGAACTCCTTGCATGCAATTTAATGGTCCATTGATACGTTGGCATATCTTCAAAACAAGTTGGAAATAAACTGTTGCGATTTCGTCCTCAAAATATGCTTGCCCAGCTTTCAACAGCGCAACCGTTTGAAACTTTCACGGGTTAGCTGTTGAAAGCTATCGCTTTCCACAGCTAACGGGTAATCAAAAAGTTGCCTGGCGCTGTTGAAAGTCCTGATAGTGCACAAAAAAGAGCTTTCACCTTCAAAATTTATTTCAAACCAAAATCAATTAACATCTGACTTTTCACCTTGCATATTGACTGCCACCTGAGCAAGAACTTGCAGGTCTGGATGAGACCTTTGTTTCAGCTTTTGTTTCAATCCCCTGATCCACTTTTTGAGGTGTCGGGCAAGCAATCTTAGTCTGCTGCAGTTGTTAATGAGCTTTTCCTTCCTCTTTTTCTCTTTAACGTTCTCCTTGGCCAGTCTTTCGAGTGCTGCATTTGTCTTGGTAAAGTTGTCAGACAACTTTTTATATCTATCCTTTATCACCCGCTCCAAGACTTCCTGCTGGGCAATCACCTCCTTGATATGTTTGATCCTTTGAGATTTATTTGACCTGGGGTGTTTTGACGATTCTCCCTTCTCTGTATGTTTTACTGTTTCATAGTTCTGAGCACATTCTGCTGATTGCTCAGAACCCTTGTTGGCAGGGCACTGGTCTTTCTGCTCAGATTCTGAATCTGAGTATGGCAGATTTAAGATATTTTTCCCTGTACTTTGCTGTGTAGGGTGTCCCGAATCCTGCTGTATAGATTGCTCTGTAGTCTGCTCAAAATTCAACTTCCTTTTCAAACTGTGGGACTTCAATCTAGACGCCCTGTCCTCTGAAGGTCCTGACAAGGCCCTTCTTCTTCTTGAGCTGCTCTGAGGAGAGAATTGCCTTCTTGCACCTGCCATTTGTTCATTTGCAGTCCGGTTCTAGGTTTCAAAGCCTTCCCAGAACAGGAAGTGCTCCCAGCTCCTTCCTTTTTGTTTTAATTCTTGCAGAAGAATTAGTTTAATGAGGCCTAGGTGACAGAGAGTCGATTTAATGCTCAAAGGTTGAGTTCGAATTCTATTGCAGACTTTAATCAAACTGTGGTATAAGAAGTAAGGCAAATTGATGGGGGTTTTGCCTGTAAAATGATCCATCAGTTTAAAGTGGTACATCATCAATTTGTCATATCTCCCTTCTGAAGTAACGTATAGTTGAATGCCTTTGAATAAATGCTGCCACTCCTCATCCAGATATGAAACGAGCATACCTTTTGTCCACGCTTTGTGTTTGTACCCATCCTTCAAATAAACCCTGTAATCCAGATTCTTAGAAGCGGTGGTCTTAAACCATCTTTGACCGGTTCTCAGCAATCCTGTAGCTGCGGCAATGACGGCCTCATCCACCTTGATTTCTACAGAGCCAACGCGAGCTTTGTTGCCATCAAATGTCTTGGCGAAGGCTTCAGCAGTGGCCTAGTGAGACCCAACTTGTAACTTTTCTGCAAATTCCATGCAACCCGCATTTGAAAAATACCTCTGAACCTCGGGGTGTGATTCCAAAAAGGATAAACTATTCAATTCCCATTTGAGTAAAACGCCACTGCGTTTTTTCACCATTCTGGAGCTCAATCACTTGACAAATGTAAACCCTGTAACTGCCTAGTCGAAATGAGGTTATACGTTGTTGAAAGCAGTCCGGTCTTCGGCTCTGTTTTGAATAAAATGAAAGCTTTGACAGTGTGTTGTAAACGATTTGTGATTCGAGACCTTTGCTTGATTCGATGGTGTCAGGTCGGCGGTACCTCCTCTGTACCTACATCTCCAAACGTGATCTTTCCATTTCGACTGTGATGAACGATCAGCGTGGTTTCTGGAACGATTTGGAATTCCAGTCACATCTGACATGCACGATTTAGTTTCCATGATTGCCCACTCCTATTAGTGCATGCCCTGGATTTGTTCTGACGTGGGGTTGATCACACCATCATTGTTTTTCATACGTGGATATCAGCACGTGATTCCTGTTCCAAGCAGTAACGACCCATGGAGAACGCATCGGCCAAACGCTCGCTTGACACTTTCACCAGCGCGTGACTCTGCGAAGAAACCCCTGTTAGCTGCTGAAAGTAAGTACTTTCAACGGCGCACCGCTTTGTAGAAGACCCTTCTTAGCTGTTGAAAGTGTGTGCTTTCCACAGCGCGCCACCCGAGAACTGATTTCAAAATCTTTTGAGATTTGACACTTTCAACAGCTCGCCAACTTTTGAAACGATCTCTTTAGCTGTTGAAAGTGAACACTTTCCACAGCGCACAATGAACCTTTTGAAAACACGTTAGCTGTGGAAAGTAAAAAATTACAATTTTGAAAGAGAAGACTTTATGGGTCGATTATTTTCTAAGACACACCAGAACCAAAAAATTTCTCAGCAGTTAAAACTTAAAAAATGACTTGAAGATACTACCTAAAGCTATGGTATCCATCACAAAACTCAACCAAAAGGACAGTTTCATTTTGGGAGTTAACAACTGGAAAAGAAAAATAATAAGCAACAACTAATTTTCTTTCACATATATGATGCACACCAAAAATATTTCATTCAACCAATTGATCCAGTAACACAACGAAGAAAAAGATTATTGGTTTGCTTAAACATTGCACCAATTCCAATGCAAAATTCAATGAAATGAAGTAGCTACACTATGCATCAAGAAGACACTATCAAACAATAATAATGGATTGTTTTCGACATAGCAATCGGAATGTCCGATGCCAACATTAGCATGTTTTCTATGTATTAGATTCAATTATGTTTGTGGACCTGGAGCATATAAAACAAAGTAAATAAACTTGTTGCACGTGTTTGTCAAATACATAAATTAATATGGAAGCTCGTTGGAAAGCAATATCCTAGATGAATACTCTCAGCATATCCAACTATTGTTGTTGGAATGCGTGAGTGTGAAAGCCTACGTGGTATGAATACGTTGCACATGGAATCAAAATAGACCAAATTTTCACTACACGAAATACATACCTATGTGAACAACATTGATATGGCCATAGAAAAAGCCTCCATCCAACCTAAAAAATCACCAAGTAAAAACCCTTTTGACTAGGAAATTGTCTAAATATATACACATCACAGAGATGAGATTGCACCAATACGAAGAGCAAAATGATAATTTTCTAAATAGTATTTTCCCCATATATCAAACACCTTTTGAATAGGGGTAGTAATAAACAAAAAACATCAACCAACTGACAGATAAACAACACATTTGCTTCACATTTCTTCTAGATCCTTGCCCTTTCCTCATAAATCCGAGAAAACCAATCTTCCATAAATCAATGAACTATCCTGCCAATCACAATGCTTTTCACAATTCCCCATACAAAACTATTGGAAGTGAGCAGATGCGGAAGTGCGCCAGTGCAGGAAGAGCAGTTGTATAATTTCTATACACAAGGTTTGAAAATAGACCAAGTACCAGCTCTGCGGGGCATACACATCTATGGAATTATTGATAACATAGCTCGTCCAACTGAACAAGTGTCGAAGCACCAAAGTGCACCAATGCCAAGCCATAAGTGGCTTGAATTCTTAGTGCAAGAGTTGAAAGTTAGGAATCCCCATACAAGGACTGAAAATAGAACAAGCATTGCTTTACAAAGCATATTCCAGTGAAAAACATCACAATATCACAACAACAAAAGCTTCCGCACAACCTGGAAAAAAACACTTAGTATTGAAAGCTAGGGGATATATAAGTGTGACAATGTGTGAAGACGAGTCATATCGGTTGTTTGCACAAGGTTTGAAAAAATACCATTTTCTAAATAGAAAAAGTATCAAATATGTGGGGCATAAACCTGTACATAAGTGTTAATGACACGGATATAACAACTACACAATTGTCGACGCACCCAAGTGCACCAATACTAGACTATAAGTGGAATGAATTATTAGCACAAGGCTTGAAAGTGTGAATTCCCATACAAGGACTCACCCATCCTCTAAATTACCTATCTTGTCACAACGCGTATCGTGAAACTATTTGAAATGTGGATATGTCTAAGCACAACAGTCTGTGAGCATCAGTGGAATCGATCCTCTACACAACAATCAAAAATAGAAGCATTGTTTCCCATCCACATGACATACCTGTCTGTAGTGTGGACCCATAGAATAAATATCTATATCGACCAAAGAGATATGTTCATGTCAAAATCCTTCACACAATGTGGAAAAAGATGAAGTGAAAAATGTGTTTCACCAGGAAATTTCTGAAACATAGATATAACATCGAGTACAAAATGCTTTAAGTCCCACTAGATGACACTTGTTTACTAAAATGTCCTTTACCCAGATGAATTATGTCCAGAATATGCATCATTATAAATAGAATACAACACCCAACCCATAGAAAATCGTGACATTTACCTGAAAATTATTCTAAATCCCTTCCCTCATTGTAAATCCATTATATTTATGTATAAAGGTATTTCAATATAAAATATATGAAACATAAATAAAATAGGCATTTTGAATTGCTTCAAGGCCAAATGCATAAGACATATTTACTAGAATGTCCTTTCTAGACACATGAATAAGCTTCAGAACATAGACCACCATAAATAGAAACCACTATGTAGTCCATAGA
Organism: Picea mariana; assembly: GCA_032191745.1. Taxonomy (NCBI): domain Eukaryota; kingdom Viridiplantae; phylum Streptophyta; class Pinopsida; order Pinales; family Pinaceae; genus Picea; species Picea mariana. The sequence continues at coordinate 23,346 of JASDQU010817706.1, forward strand.
AAAATGTGACATCCAATTTGCATAAGTTCTAAATCCATGTCATCTACTCCTAAATCTGAGAAAACTAATGCTCCATAAATAAACTGGCCACCCTCCAAATTACCTTGCTTGACACAACTCGTGGCGCAAAACTATTCAAAATTTCGATCTGCAGAAGTACAACACCTCGCAAGGACTAGTGGCATCCATCCTCTACACAATGATCGAAAACAGACTAATTTTTTCCTATGCACATGAAATAAATGTGAACAACATAGATGCAGGGGGAAAATAGCTATGTCGACTATGGAGACATTGTCATAGAAAAATCATACACACAACCTAGGGAAAAAGCCAGCTAAACAATCCCCAACCATATCAAAATGCATCCAACCTAAAAACAACATTGCTTTATAGAACATACTATATAATACACTACTCCCTAACATTATTCACACACTATCTCCATAGCATCAAGCAACTACAAAATTAAAAAGAACAACACAAGCTCACAAAAACACCTATTTTGTTTCAACTTAACTCTGATTCTTTTTGGCATATGCACTTTCTGAAATAACCCTCCACCAATTTAACTTAATTCTGAAAATGAAAAATAAGAATAAACATCTAATCTTCTTCCGCATATATCATACAAATGTAGATGATTTCTTACCCTTTGACATAGATTTCTAGAAACCCCAAAATTAGAACTCTGAGTTGCAACACTTGAAAATTCAAAACATATGACATGGTAAATAAACACATTAAGCAGCCAAAAAAAAAAAGTGAACAATATCACCTCAAAACAACACACCTTCTCTACTTTTTCACCATTGATTGCTTTTGGCCCACACAGTTTCTGTAACAATCCCTGACCTTCTTGACTTTCTTCTGAAAAATCAAAATAACAATCAGCTCCCAATTCTATCTTGCATATACAACACAACAACACTTCACCATTCCAACCAACATTACAATAGGAGTAACTTCACTATGTGTAAAGCACACTCTATCAAACAACAACCACATAAACTAATTGCACTTACCCAGGATTTCTTACCCACTCATATAGATTTGTAAAATCCCAAAAACCAGATGTCTTGCAAGTTGCCAACTGCAACACTTGTAACTTGGAAATAACATCACCTTCCTGGCTTATAGCAGACTATATCGTGATCAAACACAAAGAATTCAACAATTAATTAGAAAAAAAGAATTCAATTAAAACTCCTTGTGATCTGTAAAATCTCTCACATAAATTCATGTCATACAGAACACAAAAATCCCTTCAAAATTTATGAATCACACTAAATTTAATAAACAATTGAAAGACAATAATTTATATATATGCATTAAAATAATTATATATATTGTATAGTAAATATATATGCATATTGTTTGGCCTGCAACTTTAAATGTCACAAATTACCAACTAGCACGGTAGAAAGCTTCCAAAATCAGTATGGCCTTAGAACTTTGAGATTCGGTACATGCACCCATTCCAACCATCCACTAAATCTGCATAATAAAATTTCCTATTAAATTCCCACTGTCGCCATGACAATAAGATGTTGTTTTGAAGGACCAATTAGAAGACAGAACAAAAAATTGAATCGCTCCCAACAAAGTTAAACTTTGGAAAACAACACCAAATTTTTTGGTCAATGCAAAAACAAAATCACAGTTAATGCAAAAAACAATTGCTATAGTCCTAGGCCTTCGGTAGGGACTAATAATTCTTAATGGTTTGTTTCTTTATCTGAAAGTTGCAATCTTATTGGCTGAAGTAACCTATGCACAAGAAAAATTGGTTCAGATCTCTTCGCACTCTGAATAGATCGCATATTTTATTGCATTTTCATGAACTAAATCGATGATATTATTGGGCTAACAATTTGATGGTTTGATCATTTTCAGAGCCTTTATTGGCTAGAACATTCTTTGGTTTAGTTTAATCCAACACTTAAAATTTGAACTCAAACTAACTTAAGGATAATCAATGCTTGAATAAAGCTCAAAATTTATGGATTCAATTATCTCTCTTTGATTTACATGTTGGCTTGGTCAAATATCAACATAATTAAAGTCTGGAAAAACTTTGAAATACACTTGGTTGATAGAATATCACAAGTTTACATGGCTATAATAATTGATATATGAACACATTGAATAATTTCCACACTTCAACGCACCTATGGTTACAGTTTCATGGACGATAATATTCTTGGCATCTACTTGATGGGAATTTGATCTAATATAACTTAAAGTATATGGTGTATGTTTATCTTTTCATTGAACTCACATTTAAGTAAGCTTTGGTAGCTAAATAATATCCATTGGATGAAGTGAATGCATGTCTTGGTCAAATTATGCATGATTTTTCAGTTGGAAAATGTGGTTTAGTGTATGGAAACTGTATGGTACATTAGGGTTTTTACTGCAAAAATTCTCAGCCACCTTTCCAGTCATCTTCTTCCTCTTTTTTGCATACATATTCAATTGGAAAAGTCATTTTTTATGTAAAAAATTGTATGGTCCAACAAACTTTTTATGATGAGTTGTTCTGCATCAAATTCCAACCATCAAAAGAAATATTCCAAGCCTATATGAAGGCCTAATGTTTTTTGTAAAGATGAAATATTTTCTCATCTCTCACACACATCTTTCTTGCATGATGACCATGACATTTTGGATTATTTAATAGAGCCCCCTAAGCCTTGTTTTCTTGAGGGAGGTGATTATAATGTTGTAGAATAAAATATGGGATTTTATCATGAGGTCTATTGCAATGATGATGTGTATACCAGCCCTATCCAATCTTGGATATAGGAGGCATGTAGTGGTGCATGCCATTTTTGGCATGATTTTGATCATGCACATGGTTTCATATTTTATTCTAGCCATCATGTCATGGAGATTCTATCACTTATCCTTGTTTCGAATGATGACCAAACACAAGGGAAGAAGTCATTGTATTAATGAGATGCTAAGGTGGTTGCATTGGATTTGTGATTTCACCTATCATGCTCATTCTCTAATGTTAAATTAGGTTAAGAGAAAGAATAAGTTCCCTTGAAAATTAGAGTAGCATGAATGAACTCAACATATGAGCACATTTTACTTCATGTTGTCATTGTCATTGATTCCTCATGCCTTGCTTTGTAAAAGCAGTATTTTGATGTAATAGTGGTGCTTTTACTATATATGGAGGTCATTCTCACATGTACATGGCGAGATTTTTAGATTCTCATGCACTTCCAAGAAGAGAACATATCCCTGAGTTGGAGCCAATTTTTACCCCTTATTTTGCACATGGTAATGCTAGTGAATTTCGTCCCTTGCCCTTATGATTTTTATGAGTCTTGGACAATTGTGGCACTTGTTTGGTTTCATAAATTATGATGAGATAGATGTTTTTATGACATGTTCATGAATTATATGACGTGGTATGGTTCCTCTTGAGAATTTGGTTTCATCATGATTTTTGGGCATCTTCATAATTCACAAGGCAGTTCACATTTTCCAAGGAATCTTCACATATCTCGAGGTAATTCATGATTCCCAAGGAATTGGTAAAAACAGTTTTGAACTATTCTTCATATACTAGGACTTCTCATGTCACGACATGTCCTAGATTTTGGATCGCTCACCTTGTTT
>JASDQU010817706.1:40154-52261 GCA_032191745.1 Picea mariana
GAAGTGTTAATTTTGTACTTAATTTATATGTGATGCATGTCTGTGTCTTGAAATGTTATCATGTATTCCATTGCAAGTTTGAATTGTTGTTAATGTTGCTTAAGTCTGTAAAACAACAATAAATCCATGTTAAATGTCTTATTTTGATTTAATATGCATCTGATATATATAAGCATAAGTGTGTTCCTCGTAGTAGCATTTCCCAACCAGTGGGTTGACGGACGGGGACGTTACAATATGGTATCAGAGCCATGGTTTCAACGCTGAGCCTGAATGGGCTGGATAAGTGGTCATTGGACCCGAAGTTCAGGTGGGAATTGTGTTTGGAAGAACCAATTTTTGGACCTTAGAATGTTCCTGAGTGCCAAGGAGTTACTTGGCTATGTTACAAAGCTTAGGGGGAGTAGCGGTATTATAAAACCGTAGTCGGTGTGGTATTTGACCACAAAGGGAGAGAGAGAAAGAGAGCTCAATGCATGAAGTGTTGGAGTCGTTGGATCTAATCGGGAGGAAAGGAGATCCCTCATGACCGTCAAATCTGGAGGAGGTGCAGGAGAGTTATCTTGGAAGCCTTTCAGGGATTCGGCTATCGGGAAAAGAAAGATATGTTGATGCACAAACTCCCGATACCCAAAACTACGAATTACGGATATGATCTACACTGTAGATTGAAGGAAGAAAACTTGACCGTTGGATAAAGAAGAAAGTAAGCCACAATTTCGCGATTTCGGCTATCGGGAAAAGCGAGATGTGTTGACGCACAAACTCCCGAAAAGAAAAGTGAACGTGGTAAGACCCGATGACATCGCCGAAGGTGACATGGACCCTCCTAAGTGTGCCACGTGCCACCATGGTAATTGGAGACAACTGTGTTATGTGGGCACAGAGGGTAAAGTAAATCAGAATTTCAGATATCGGAAGATTGGGAGGAAACAAGTGTGGGAACTCTCGAGGTCCGAAACCCTGAAACTCCAAGTCTCGAAGTCCCAAAAAGTTTGATGATGGAAAGACCATAGTGGATTTTAGCCGTAGGAGGATGAGTAAACGTGGACCATTGATCCACCTGATTTCGCGAATTCGGTAATCAGAACTCTGGGAGATAGTTGTGTGTGCCTTGAAACTCTCTGAATACCGAAAGCCCGAGTAGCACCTAGTAGTTTAGCGTTTGGTCATGACCCGTGATCACATGGGTTAGGGACTAAGAAAGAGGGGGATTTCACCCGAAAGTTACAAAGCTGATGATAGCTTGGAAAATTCGTGAAATCGAAACATTTTCTTAATTCGGATTGGTTTTGAATATGTGGAATTTGTTAAGGAGAGATGACCTGACAAATTTCGGCTGTCTGCACGTTGTGTTTTCAGAAGTTTAACGAAGGCCAAAACTGTTTAGAGTTGCCGCAGAGGGCAAAGAAATGGGGAAAGCACATAATGCTTCCATTTCAGAGAACGAAGCTAAAGGGATGGATGTTCATTTGGGAGTTGAAGGATCAAACTCCAATGGCCATAAAGAAGAGATAGATAAAGAAGGGCATATGGTGAAAATCATTGAAAAATTGCAGAAAGATGCCCAAACTCACCAAACAGATAGCAGAAAGTTCAGGAAAAATTAGGATAAACAAGGTGAATTCAACTTAAAGTTGTTGAAGAGTCTGGAAAGAATAGAAAATAAATTGGAAAAAGAGAGTGACTCAAGCAAAACAGGGAGTCGCAGTACCCTTGAGAGGAAAAGAAGATCAAGGAGTGTTAGCAGACATCATCATCGCTCCCCAAAGCATTCCAGTAAGGAAGCATGCAGTAGTTCAAGCCCATCTCCTACTAGGAAGCATAGGAGGTCTGGAGTGGATGAACTGAAAGGGGAAATGAATAAGATTAAGCCTCCCATGTTTGATGGAGAACACCAGAAGGAGGAAGATGTTGAGACATGGCTGCTAGGCATGAGGAAGTACTTCCAACTATAGAATTATTCCTCTCACGCGGAAGGAAGAATTGCGATGTATCAACTGAAAGGAAAAACATCCATGTGGTGGGATCAACTTGTGCAGGTGCGACACATTAGAAAGAAAGATATCACGTGGAAGGAATTCAAGAGGTATTTAGAAAAGAAGTATTTGACTAAGAGATATTATGACAGAAAGATGAAAGAGTTCTTTGAACTTAAGTTGGGCAGCATGACCATTGATGAATACGAACAAAGATTTATGGAATTGCTAAAGTATGTCCCATTCATCAAGGAAGAGACCGTAAAGATTCAAAGGTATTTAAGTGGATTGCCACCTTCTATTGGTGACAAGATTCAATATGATGAACCTAAGACCATGGAAGAAATGATAAGGAGGGTGAAATGATTATATGAGAAGCAGAGAGAAAAGCCTACCTTTCAGAAGGCTTGGCATGACCAGAGGAAGTTTAAGAAAGAGCTGAGGCAAAAGGGAAACAAGCCTCCTTTTTAAAAAAATAGTCCTATGGGACATCCATCTTTTAGAGAGCCCAGAAAGGATGAAGTGGGTGAATAAAGGCCAAGACAGACGCCCATTCAGTGTTGGGGCTGTCAGGGAAACCATAAGTACAAAGACTGTCCCCACAAAAATGGCAAAGTGAGAGTTGTCCATAATGTACAGCAGGCGGAAACAATGGAGGACATGGTAAGTAGAATGCCAAGGATCTATGCAGCCCTGGACAACAAGCAAGTTGAATATCAGTCACACATGATTGAAGTGGAAGGTATGATTAACAACCATACCTTTACTATTTTAATTGATTCTGGGGCTAGACATAGTTATATAGATCCTAGAGTCGTGGAAAGTTTTCATTTGTCGAGAAGCAAACATGAAAAGTCTTGGTTAGTGAAATTGGCTATAGGAACCAAGAGGAAAGTCACCGAGTTAGTTAAATCATGTCCAGTGGACATGAATGGACTGAGCACGAAGATTGAATTGAACATTTTTCCTTTAGGCTCTTATGACTGTTTAATTGGGATGGACTGGTTGGACCAACACCATGCCATCCTGGACTATCGTAGCAAGGCATTCACTTGCCTGGATGAGGAAGGAAATCTGAAAACAATCCAAGGAATTCCTAGAGTTGTTGTTGTTAGAGAAATCTCAGCAATGCAGCTAAAGAAGTGCTATAGGAAAGGCTGCCAATTATTTGTAGCGCATATGGAGGAAGCATCTGAGGATGAGGTCTCAAAGATTGGAGACCATGCGGTACTAAAGGAGTTTGAGGATATATTTCAGGAGGTACCTGGACTACCTCCAAAGAGAGATATTGATTTCTTTGTAAACTTAATTCCTGGAGCAACTCCAGTGTCGAAAGATCCTTATAGAATGAGTACGCCAGTCCTAACAGAGTTGCAATTGCAGCTTGAAGAGCTTTTGAAGAAGGGGTATATACGCCCAAGTGTTTCACCTTGGGGTGCCTCGGTCCTGTTCATGAAGAAGAAGGACATAATGTTGAGGTTGTGTATAGATTTCCGACAACTGAACAAAATAATTGTAAAGAAGAAGTATCCTCTGCCGAGGATTGATGATCTCTTTGATCAGTTGAAGGATGCGAAGATATTTTCGAAGATAGATCTCAGATTGAGATATCACCAGGTAAGAATAAATGATGAAGACATTAGCAAGACCGTCTTTAAAACAAGATATGGTCATTACGAGTTCACAATGGTGCCATTTGGGTTGTCAAATGCACCCATTGTTTTTATGTGCTTGATGAATGGTGTATTCAGGGACTATCTAGACAAGTTTTTCATAGTCTTCTTGGATGACATTCTGGTGTATTCCAAGTCATAGGAAGAGCATGAACAACACCTGAGGATGGTGCTGCAAGTGCTAAGAGAGCACCAGTTGTATGCCAAATTGAGCAAATGCTCATTTTATCAGGAACAAATCCATTACTTGGGGCATATTATCTCGAAGGATGGGATAGTTGTAGATCCTGAGAAGATTGAGGCCATTAGAGAATGGTCAGCGCCAAAGAACGTGACAGAAGTCAGATCCTTTATGGGTCTAGCCGGTTATTACAGAAGTTTTATCGTAGGATTCTCAAGAGTAGCTCACCCTATCACTTATTTGCAAAGGAAGGAGAATAAGTTTCTGTGGAAAGAGGATTGTGAGAGAAGCTTCCAACAATTGAAGCAACTGTTAACCAGTGCTCCAATCCTAAGGATTGCAGACCCAAATGAAGATTTCATGGTATGCACCGATGCATGCAAAGAAGGACTGGGAGGAGTTCTCAGTCAGAATGGATTCGTAATTTGTTATGAATCCAAAAAGTTGAAAGAGCATGAAGTTGGCAGCCATCGTTCACGCTCTGAGGAAATGGAGACATTACCTCATGGGAAGGAGGTTTGAATTGAGAACAGACCATAATAGTCTGAAGTATTTGTTTGATCAACCAACCTTGAATGTTAGGTAGAGTAGGTGGCTGGAGTTTCTCTGTGAATACAATTTTGATATCAATCATATCAAAGGGAAAGAGAATAAAGTGGTTGATGCACTCAGCAGAAGAGTACACAAATTTCATGCTACAACCATCAACATGTATCAGACTGATATAAAGAGCAGAGTTTTGGAAGCTGCAAGCGCCGATTTGTAGTACATGGAAGTGGTAGCAAAGCTACAACAAGGTGAGGTGCCACAAAAAGTGAAAAATTACAAATTAGAAACTGATGGAATACTTTTGTATAAGAACAAAGTTTATATACCCAATGTCCAGAGTTTGAAACTTGTGATTCTAAGAGAAATGCATAACGTGCCTTATGCTGGGCACCCTGGATATCAGAAGACTGTGGCAGCTGTCAAGAGCCATTACTTTTGTCCATGTATGAACAAAGAGATCGTTGAATATATCGCCAGATGTATGGAATGCCAGAAGGTTAAATCTGAGTACAGGCACCCAACAGGGTTGTTGCAACCTTTACCCATTCCTGAGTGGAAGTGGGAAGTAGTGACTATGGATTTCATCACCGGATTTCCCAGAACAGGAAAGCAACATGACTCAATTATGGTGGTGGTGGACAAGCTTACGAAAGTTGCCCATTTCATTCCATTAAAGACCACTCATAAGGCAGCGGATGTTGCTGATATTTTTATGAAGGAAGTGGCACGATTGCATGGAGTACCCAAGAAAATTGTGTCTGACAAAGACCTGAAATTTACCTCAAGTTCTGGAAAGGGTTATTCAAGGGATTTAGAATGAATATGAATTTTAATACAACCTATCATCCTAAGTCAGATGGGCAAAAAGAGCAGGTGAATTGAGTGATAGAAGACATAATGAGGATGTATGTGATGGACAAACCATCAAAATGGGAAGACTACCTGCACTTGGTAGAATTCACCTACAACAATGGGTATCAAGCATCATTGAAGATGAGCCCATTTGAACATGAGCCCATTTGGGACAGAGTTGCTCAAGGAAATGAAAGAACAGATGTTAGAAATTAATCAGAATTTAAAAGCTTCCCAAGATAGGCAGAAAATTTATGCGGATAAAAACATAACCCACGTAGAGTTCAAAGTGGGTGATCGTGTTTTTATGAAAGTAAAAGCCAATAGAAGTTCATTGAAGTTGGGAAACTGTTCCAAGTTGACAACCAGATTTTGTGGGCCATTTGAAATCCTAGAAAGGATTGGGCCAGTTGCATATATGCTTGCATTACCTGCATCCATGACTATACATAATGTGTTTCATGTTTCTTTTCTTAAGAAATATATACCTAATCCTAATCATGTGATTGATTGGAATGTGATCCACGTGGAACAAGAAGGTGTCCTGCAAGTGCATCTCGTGCGCATATTGGACAGGAAAAACAAACAGCTCCGGAATTGAGCCATAGGACTTGTAAAGGTCCAGTGGACTTGGTACAGTCCTAAGGACACGACATGGGAGCATGAGGATGCTATGCAGATTGAATACCCAGATCTTTTTGAATATTTTGGAAATCTTGTTGATACTGTGTGAAAGTTGCATTGAGAACAGTGAAAAAATAAGGGGAGGGGATTGTAATATCCCCAAGGACAAGCCCTCTTGTAATCATGTTTATGAATTGTAAATCATGTTTTGTAGGCTGGTGAGCCAAGTATTGATAAGTTGGTAAGGCTTATGATTTTATTAGGCCGGAGAGCCTAAGTGTTAAGGCCAGGAGCCTATTTTTGTATATGTAATTATGCAGAACATTAATAAAAATATGAACATCGCTGCGTGTAGACCGACCATGAAGAAAGAGTGATGGGGGACTAAGCTTCCACAGAGTGGGTAAGGGAATGGGGGCTGAAAGGTGGAAAGAAAGGCTAAGTGTTGGGCCTAGGGGCTAAGCTAGGGGGCTTACCTCTAAAAAGAGATAATAATTTATTATTATTATTTCCAAAATGCTAAGGTGGACAATTTTGAGTGTTGTCCTAAGTTCCTGGAGAGGAACGCATGATGATGGAGCGTATGCAGCTTCATGGGAGACATGTGTTGGCCTAGGCACATGCAGTTAAAAGATGCAGAAGTCATCCGTGGAGGGGGTTCGCTCCTCATTATGTCATCCTTTGCGTTTGATCTAGGATACCCTCATGCAACTCTGAAAACCAAAAAACCGAGATGTCTTCCTAAAAAAATGAAACATCCTCCGTCTGATCCCATTTTTTTTGTCTGCGTCTGTCCTTGGCATACCTATACACTGTTGAGAGAACTGGTCAGGAGGGGAAAGTCAACCTGTGAGTTCGTGAACCCAATCTATGTGCCATTGCAGAGCCGAATTTGTACCCAAACTGTCTGTGGGTTGTTGATTTTTGTTTTCCTGAGTGGGATTGTTTTGTGGTTATCCTCACCATGCGAGAATTGAGTCGAAAGGGGATGAAGAACTGGGTTGTCAGGCCCGTGGTTGAAGAGGCAGGTTGCTAGGTCTGTGAGCGGCTCTTTCCAGGTGAGAGAGTCTGTTGGGAAGTGGTTCCTCCCAGAGAGAGAGTCCAACACCAGCTACGAAGCTCTGAGAGTTCCTGATCCAACCTGTTGCCGAGACTCAGAGAAGGAGGTGAAGCACCGATGGACTGTGCTTGTGAAGGTGTATACTCTCGGGTGGAGCAGGCATGTCGGGAATGAGAGTTCGTGAGTAGTGGGCGTAAGAAGGCTCCTGGAGAGAATCCTTCTGGTTGCTCTGTGTAGTTTTTCCTGTAACCTTAGCCTAGTCTAGGATTCCCTTGCCTTGGGTGGAGCTTAGTCCCAGCTCGGGGGTGACCCACTACTCAGCATGATGAGTAGTGTGGTCTAAGGCTGGGAGGTTCGTGGAAGGTATGCACGTGGTAGGTGGAGTTACACCAGTTTAAAAGATAAGTGTTAATTTTGTACTTAATTTATATGTGATGCATGTCTGTATCTTGAAATGTTATCATGTATTCCGTTGCAAGTTTGAATTGTTGTTAATGTTGTTTAAGTCTATAAAACAATAGTAAATCCATGTTAAATGTCTTATTTTGATTTAATATGCATCTGATATATATAAGCATAACTGTGTTTTGTGTAGTAGCGTTGCCCGGCCAGTGGGTTGACGGTCGGGGACATTACAATGAAGGTTTCACGTCACTTGAACTCGATTTCTCTTTCTTGGATTCTTTACATGACTCCTTTCCTAAGTCTTCCTAATCTTCCCATTTCCCCTCTGATCTTTTCTTTGAGGCAGAACCTCTATCATCTTTGAACGGTCCGAGCTTGCTTGCTAGAGCTGTCATGAGGAGGTTCATATTGTGATTGTTGTCAGAAGCGTGCACCTCCAACCTCTTAAATCTCTCTTCTGTTGGATCTCGAGGGTTATTATGAACAAACTCGTTCGCCATGGCTAGGGTTTTTGCAACTTCTCTTTAATTTGATTCCTGGATCCTGCAACTTCCCACAAATACCCAAAATAAAAACCTTCTTTGATACCAATATAATCTATAAACTGTTGTGGATATTCCACTGGAACAGTTCATCACAAAAGATCTAATAAAATGCTGAAAATCTTTACCCTTAAGGTTATTTTTCCTTTAGTTCTCCAAAATATTTAGTTACTGATTTTCTGCTTATGCGTGGAATAGATAAAATGTGGAAAATAGAGAACAATAAAATACAATCACACCGTCCACAAATGGACACAAGATATGACCTGGGAAACCCAACATGGGAGAAGACCCAACTATAAGGTGAGGTTGTTCTACTCTCTTTTCTCTAGTATAGAAATGACGCAAGTACAAAGAAAGATGCACTCTTTATGGAGTTTTCTTTGATATGTAGCATGTATGGCTGCTACAAAATCTCTCCTCCTCTGTTATGCTCATAGAATACCACTCTCAAATGTTTTTCTCAACTATGGAACAAGATACAATGCAAAATAATGGAACCCCTTCTCCTCCTAGTGGCCAGATATTTAACATAGCCCAATAACCATCCAGGGTAGGTTTTTGACTTCATCAACCCTCAATTGTGGTAGGGTTTTGAACCTTATAGAATATTCTTGAAATTACTAATGCTGATAGCCCCATATGCATGAGTAATGGGGGCTGACGTGGCATCCTCTCGTACCATGGTGGTCAACACGATAGGTCAACTTGTGGGAGGTATAAATTTTTCATACAAACTCTGATTAACGGACAACTTGCACTATTCGAAAGGTCTGAGAGTGTAGAAAGGCGTCAAGGGTGTGGGCTCAAGTTTTGGACACTAGAACCCCAAAAAATGTTTTTTAATTCTTCAAAATGGATCTAAAAGGTTTCGAACCCCAATTTTCCAAATTGGGACTTGCCACTAAAATGACCTTGCAAGTTGATTCCTCCAATTTTTTCCACTCTAAAGCATCAAAATAGATGAAAAATAATATAATGATCCAATCTGGATCAATCAAGGACACAACACCATAACAAAAAGATCATTTTTTATTGATTTTGCATGATTACAATGTTATTTCCTTTAGGAAAGAAAATAAGGAAATGATTTAAACATACTTTGAAAGTCTGGATGATTTGGAGCAAAAAAAATAAAATGGAAATGCATGTTAAGAAATGAGTGAAACCAAGATGAGACAAGAAATGGTGGAAAATGCTTTAATCCATTGTTATTCTCACTGTATTGATCTGATGACATGAATTTATAGTACATGGATTTACCAGATCTAGATCTAGATCTCATTGACAACTCATGAATGGATCATGCCAACACCTCATGAATAGATGAAGTTTACAACTCATATCAATGTGGTCTCGGACTTTGTGATTATCTAGGGACTCAGAGTCTAACATTCCCCCCCTCAATCACAAGTCTGAATAATTGTACGAGTAAAGAAACAATATCTAGTATCATCTTCAATCTAAAACTCTTAAAGTGGAAAAACCGCCGATATCTAAGTAGTTCATCTATAAGTGAACAAATGACATTCCCATTATTTTGATTGGATGCCTCACACAAAGTTAAGGTTTCACTTGATTCACCCACAAAAAAAAATTTACAAACTCCTTCTACAAAGTTAGCCTTCTCTTCATTTCTAATTTCATGAGCCTTTTAAAATTTCTAATTTCTCCAAACCTTTTACAATTATAAAAGGAAGGTTTTACTTTTTGTAAAAAGTAAAAATACCTCTTACATTTAAAATTATCGTTGAGAAATCCACACTTCCTTATCAATCCAGAGTTCCTGTTGAAACCTGACAATGTTCCGACCAAAAAATAACCTTATAAAACGCTGCCTAATCAACTGTTATAGTATTTTCAAGAGTATACCAGCGTTGAAAACCCTATTTTCTGTGGTGACATTGGTCTCGCTGTAAATACAACAATTTCCTTCTTCGGATCGTGATAACTCCTTACCAGTTGTGCATGGGCAGTTTGGCGTTCGCTCCTGATTATATTCCACTAAACCAGGCTGTTGCACAGGATCTCGATCAGATTTACTCTCTCTCCTTTCATCCCAAGAAAAAGATATGTCGTGATAAACACTCTGGAAAATTCCATTATGTTGAAGTAGGTATAGATGGATAAAGCCTCTTCCGTGAGATGGACAATTTCTTGAACAGAGTGTGTACCAATCGGATCTTTGGTGGCGATGGCGATTCACAATTGGCAGCAATTCTACAGACCGACGTTCAATCCAGGCACCAACCAGCACGAGCTTAAATAATTGATAGCAAACTCACCATACAAATTTTCTACTACATTGGGGGATTTCAAGATCTCCAGCTCATAGTGCATTCATGTTCAAATTAGCACCTTAACATCAATATCTTGCACCAGTGGCTTTTCATATCAAAACTCTCATGGATGACTACCACAGAGGGGTTAACTTAATACCAAAGGCGCTATGATATTGTCACCATTTCTTCACCATGGATCGGATATATTGATCTAATGTGTTAAGAACGAAATATCAAAATAACATAAAAACGTAATAAGTACTCAACGCCTTGAAAAAGAGAGAATTTCTTATAATAAGTCTCTTCGAGGGGGAAACATCCTTATCCACCACATAAATTTACAAATACAAGATGATTCCAAATGAAAATGTCTTCTTGGTATATATAGGATACTAGGAGGTACAATTACAACTAATGGACCCAAGCCGACATAAATTAAATAACAATAGTAATGTAATATGCCCCAATTAAGGGGTAATGTGCCACTATTTATGCCTTATCATGCCCCTCCCCTTCAGACAAGTGTTGTCTGCAACGCTTGAGTAATTCTGGATTCTTATGTATACAAGACTCATCTTCCCAAGCGGAATCTTCAGTAGATAGTTTCTTCCACTTAATGAGATACTATGAAATGGATCTATTCCACAGTTGGTGAATTCTTGTGTTAGTGATAGATTCATGCTCCAATATGATTTTTCCTTCCTTGTCAAGTTTTGGTAATATAGTTTGAACTAGGATCTTGTCACCTATAACCTTCTTTAAGCATGAAACATGGAAAACTGGGTGTACTCGCGAAGATGCAGACAAATCCAATTTGTATGCCATAGTACCAATCTTTTGCAACACCTTATAAGGGCCATAGTACTTTGGTGATAATTTATCATCCTTCTTAGCTTGCTTGAGGGAAATATGTTTGTATGGTTGTAGTCTTAAAAATACCCAATCCCCTACTTCAAAACTTCTTTCACTGCGATGTTGATCTTCTTGTTGTTTCATGTGATTTTCTGCCATGGTCATGTTGTCCTTTAAGAGTTGGAGAACTTGTTGTTGATGCTTGATGTGATCTTCCACTGCTTGAACCTTAGATTTTTCTTTTAGAGAAGAAGTGATGGACGGTGGGTGATATTCATAGAGCACCATAAATGGTGTCATTTTTGTTGCAGTATGAAAGGAAGTGTTATACCACCATTCTGCCAAGGGTAACCACTTGAACCATTGTGTTTGTTTATTAGAGACAAAGCAACACAGGTATCCTTCTAAACATTTATTCACTATCTTGGTTTGTCCATCAGATTGAGGATGATAAGATGAACTATGATCCAATTGAGTACCCAAACAAGAAAATAATTTTGTCCAAAAATGTCCAGTGAAGATGGGATCTCTGTCACTTACAATAATCTTTGGGATTTCATGTAGCTTTTGAAATGTCTCCATGAATGCGGTTACAACTGTACTAGATTTGAAAGGGTGAGAGAGTGCACAAAAGTGTGCGTACTTGGTTAGTCTATCAAAAATCACCATGATGACACTTTTTCCTTCAGATTTCGGTAACCTTGTGATGAAATCCATTGAAACCTCCTCACATCGCTGACTTGGGATGATTAATGGTTGTAAAAGACCCAGGGTCTTAATTGTTTCCACCTTATTCTGTTGGCAAACCAAAAATTCTGCCACAAACCTTTGACCATCAGTTTTAAGGCCATCCCAAAAAATTCCTTCTTGACCTAGTGGTAGGTTTTCAAAAATCCCAAGTGCCCTCCTACCGTAGAGGTGTGCAATTCCAAGAGTACCTTTTTTTTGAATTGAGATTTCTTACATAAATATAAGCGATCTTTGTACCATAGTGAATCATTTTTCCATGTAAATGTATCTGATGCACTGGAATCTTGCTGCAACTTTTGAATGGGAGTCCACACTTTTTCGTCATTCTTCCATTCATCCCTTGCTTCTATTATCCAAT
>JASDQU010817707.1:21771-33730 GCA_032191745.1 Picea mariana
AAATAAAGAGGATTTTTAATTAAAAGAAATTATATCCGTGAGAGAATGGGTTGTCAACGTAGAGTTAGTATCCTAAGTCAATCAAAATCTAAATCCTAACTAAGAGAAAAATCATAATCAAACTCCAATTGTAAATTAGTTAGGGGACACAATAAAAGAGGAATTGGGGAACTAAGGGACAACTAAGAGGAAATATAGAAACTAATTGAGGAGTGTGAGGGAAAATGCTTAACTATTTAAATTAAAAAGGGATTTAACATGTGCAACTTGAGGAAAGGGTGACATGTGTTGGGGGTGAACAATCTTTAAATTATTTATTAAAAATTAGTTAATTGTGCATGAGATAACAAGTGTCAGGGTGAATTTTCTTATAAATGGAATGGTGAGGAAGAGATAATCTACCCTATTACTAGATGAACAAAATGCTATTGAAATTTCTATTTACTCTGTTTACTTGTGTGAATTGGGCTACAAGCTTGTGCAAGAGGTGGAAGCCTTTCCTTGCGAGGGAAAGCTTAAGTTAGTTTGGTCTGAGTTTTTTGTGTGTGAACGCTTTGCGGCTTGGGAGGTTAAGGGGGAAGAAGAGTACCCCTAGCATTGGTTGGGAGGTACCAGTGAATTCCATTAATTAGCAGGCGAAGTGCAGAATGCAGCGCAAGCCTTCAACTTGGAGACCAACCACGCATGCATCAAGTTTCTAGCTAAGATATTCCATTGTAAATTTATTGTTAATCAGAACTTGTTGAACATATATACCGATTGCAAGGATTAAATGAATGATTAGTGACAACATATTATTGCTATTTTATGAATTATATGTAAAATTGAAGAAATGGGTTAAACCAACATGTTCGCATTTATACCGTTAAACTCTTGTGGAATTACACAAAATTTATTTTTATTTAAACAACTGATGTAGCTCGCATTTCAAATTTGGTTGTTCGATTCTATTATGTTGAACAGTATTCTAACTTGTTAGTTGATTGAATTTGATACAAATTGATTGGCATTATGCATTATTAATTGATTTTATCATTATAACTTGATCGTATTTCAAATCGGCGTTGATGTAAATTTATACAAATGGATGTAAATAAAACAAATATATAGATTTATATATTATTTGGTATTGATATTGATGTAATGATCTCTATCTGTAGACTATTTAAAATGTAGCTAGTTGTAACTATGTCTCGGATCTCTATTTGAAATTTATTTTTCTGTAATACCATGAATAGTTATTGCGCTAAATATAAACATACAGCAAGGTAAACCCCATGTAATTCAATCCTCGCCTAATCCAACTATGATAACATTAATTCGATAGTATTGTTATTATGTTACCAATATCACTTAATTCAAATCGAATGACCATTTGTTTTAACTAGGATTGTACATGTATACAGAATTTGAGTGTCATGTAGTGTTTCATATCTAAACTTGTAAGGTGCAACGGATTGGCTATCAATCATGTTATTATTTAATATTTTGGGCACTTTGGTGTCAACCCCGTTGATGGCCCCTTTTTTGTACTCACCGCTAGCCGAGGAATTTCTTCTTAAAGTTTATTTTGTATTATTTTTCCTTCAATCGAGTTCCCTTAATGAATCCCATAACTGAAATAAACAATTAGTAGAATTCTGAATAATTTTCAATAGCATTGCAAGACAAAAACTATGTAGATTGACATTATTCAAGCCTTCACTTTACATAAGGGAATGTCGTTATTCTTGATAGTAATAGAAGATAATAATATGGCCTACATTATATGTATGGAGAGAGATGTAGATAGTCTCTTGTCATTTCATCCATAACTACCAATACTTAAAATCCTCATTGTATCAATCCATGTCATTGGTAAAACAAATTCTCCTTCGATCACACAACCCATCCTTAGCCTTCCACTTACTCGATTTTGTCATCAGAATTGATGGCACCACGGCCCAGTCAGTGGTTAACTTTGGTTCGTTGCTCGCTAACATTCTTGTTCACGAGCCCGCCTAACCCTACCTACTCTTTTGGAGCAGTGTTTGTCGGGTATCTCATCGATTAAACCCACACTGTAACTTCCCAGTGGATTCAAAAAAAAATTAATTGCATGATAAAACTATGTGGTCTTCCAAAATTTTGAGTCTCACATTGAAATGTAAACCTTATGAATTCGAGGTATGCTTGATCTGTCTAAGTCGTTGGTTGTATCTCACGAAGATCCTTTCCTTAGTCCTAGTAATGCGAATTGTTGGCTTTTGCCACGCACCTTGAGCTGAGTGTATCCAATCTTCCTCCGTGAGATTAAGATCTTAGGGAATCTGTTGTTAAATTTTCCCTCCACCTGTACACACATAACATTACAATTGGATGTTATCTAATCTATGGTAGGTATAATGTAGTAAAGTACTCTTTTTTTTTGTAAGTGAGTGTGATTATATGTATTACTAAAAAATACTAATATACAAAAAGTGGAACTCCCTGGTCTGCCAAAAAGGAAACCGGCCCAGGGGTTTCGGAGTTGCGTTCTTTGAGATAGCAAAGGAGTATAGTTGGACTGCCACATTGGGAAACCGGTCCAATCCCATCATATCCATTTTTTGACAAGCTAATCATAACACAAACATAAAAAACACAAAGACAACAATTAAGACTGACCCATTAACATTCACTGATCATTGGCTAACACGGCGCTAGTCCAAGATTATGAGATTCTTCTTTCCATCTTTCACCTTGTCCTTGCTCTCCTCCTTCTTGGCCACCGTGTGGGTCTTCCCAATCCGGGTTGGTGCTCCATTCCCATCAACTGGTGTGATGTCCATATGATGGACGTAGTGCAAGTATAAGTGGAATTGGGCAGCCATTCACTCTAGTTTCTCTTTCTGGTTCTTCTGGTCCTCTACAATTCGTTTTGTACTAGCGTCTAGATTGCTGAGGTGATTTGGGATTTCTTTTAGCAATTTTTTTTTGTCCTTGTTACTCTTCTGGATGGCATCTTTCTTTTCTGTGCTCACTTTTCCTATTAACATCTTTGTCCGCCATGCCATCTCTACCTGTTGACGGGCGAAATCGACCGTCCGTCAACTGGAAGAGTGGAACCGGTCCGGGGTTGTCTAATAACCCAAGTTGTTTGGAATGAACCACCCTGACGGGTTTAGCGTCTCCGTTAGCCGATCTAAGGTCCTAAGAAAACAAAAAAAGAAAAACTATTCTAAACTAGCTAAACTAACTAAAAACAAATAAAACTAACTAATAAACTAATCTAACTAAAACTAACTATTAAACAAACTAAACTAAAACTAACTATTAAAATAAACTAAACTAAAACTAACTATTAAAACAAACTAAACTATTCTAACTATTCTATATATACAATCTACTAACTACTGCTATACTAACTCTAACTAATTAACTATCTAACTACTAACTGAAATATAACTTATTCACAAAATGTACAATATCTACACTTTACAGATTTAAATAAAACCTGAATAACTCGTTTATATTCTGCCCTAAGACAGCAAGAGATATTTTTTGTTGATTTTATAACTTTTATGAACAAGAAATAAAACAGAACTAACTAAACTAAATCACTAATCTAAACTACAAATATATCTAACTAAAATACTAATATTATACTAACAAATTAATGAAAATAAATTACAAACTGACCTGGAGGAATGCTCCAAATTTGCCCTGTGTATGATAATTATTTTAGCTGATCGGAGGGAGGAAACCTGCACCGAATTATCCAGTAGCTTCTCGTAAACGATAGCTGCAGTGCTCTTGAAGCGTGATTACAGGACAAACAAGACATAAAAATCACAACAATCATATGATTTATAAATCTCCACAGTTAGATAAACCCGTATGCAAATACTTATACAAAATAATTCAATTGATGAAGAAGAGAAATCTGTCATTCATTAACTGAATAAAATAATTGTTGTGTTTTTAAATGTTGAAAGAAATCAGACATGGATCATATTAATTAAATCACATCATTCTGCAAAAGACTATGATAGCAAAAGTAGTCTATAATCACTTGCTAATGACATGCATAAACTTGAAACAAAAAATTGATATTATGAAAGCGAAAGCTGTAGCAGAACATCAACTTCTGTCTCAGTTTGTATTAGGAATCCATAGCTTGGTTCTCCCACAAGTGAGGATGATTCTTATTACAAAAATAATAAGTATTTATAAGTTTTTCCACAGGGTAAAACTTCCCTGTGGAAGTTATCAAAACTGTTTACATAAAATCTGGGAAGATATCCCAAGTTTAACTAAACTAAAATAAAACTAAAACACACAAATATTCCCCTAGCCTGTCCAGCATGTCCCATTCAATTCGAATTTACCTGAAAAGGGCCAAAAATGAACAAGTTAGAAGGATTCTTTATTAACAATTTGATAAAAATCTAATCCTATATACTAGCTATAGAATCTTGCGATTATTTAGCTGGTCTAAATAAGACACAGATTCAGCATCAAAATCTTTTTTAAAAAATCAAATTCAATTAACATCCAATAGCTATTTGAAATTGAATCATTCAATTTGAAGTTGCTATACCATTCGAAATCAAACAAGATCCAAATCAATTAAATGACTACAAAGATAGGCGTACTATGTTTCTTGTGTCACCACAAAATCGAACGAACAGAACCATAATCCAAAAGTTGTGAAATCGTTTGATATCAATTTGAAACTGACATAATCAAAACAAATCGCAGGAAATTGTTATGTTGCCTTGCCAACAAGAGATACGATTGAATCCAAACAAGATCGTTATCAAATCGTTATAACTATATTGTCATAGCAAACGATTCATGCCACGAGCAAATCAACTCAAACTGGCAAAAAATCAATTCAAATAAAATCATAACAGGATCGATTAATTGGTAACAGAATTCGTAATTTGTTATTGCAAATTGGGCAAACAAGATCGATTGACTTTGGTCAAAATCGTTCATTTGACAATGAATTATAATCGGATTTGACAAAAATAGCGAATGTTGATCAATTTGTTTTACAAATCAAACAGAGCAGCAATTAAAATACGAATGCAGCTCATAAAACAATCTTGCCAACTCAAGATATGGGATAATCCAATCAGAATAAAAGTGAATCGAACAGAAAAGGTTTTAACATAGTCATTACGAATCAAAACCATTCCACAATTCGGGCGCATTTGCACAGGCTTAACTGAGAGCATTGTTTTCATACGAAACCGAGTGGTTCTTTCCAAATTGAAACCGAACAGAGTTGTATTCCTGTTCTGAGAAGATTACATGCCATATCACAAGATCGTCACAATCAACCTCATTGAAATCGCTTTTCAATCGCAGCATATGAACCATAACAAAATCAAATCCAAACATGATCGTATTCTAAATCTATCATGAAAAACTTCCGGTTAGGAGTAGATACAAAATGAATTCAATTGAAAGCAAACCATTAGTTTCGTTAACTCAATCAGTCAAACAAACAAATCAAATCCAAACAAAGACCATTCGAATCCAATAAAAATCTATCAATGGCTATACTGGGAAAGATCAGCTCATGTATCTAAAACGAAATTCCATTTTTTTTAGCAAAGCGAAAAATATACAGGATGAACACATCATGACAGAGCCATTTCGAAATATAAACAGAGCTATCCGAAGACCAGATTCCATTCACTATATTAATCATGTTCACTCTCAAAGCTAAAACGATATCAAAATCCATACCTGTATGGCGAGCAGAAGTCTTGGTCATGATAATTTGGAGTTGATAACGGCTGTGGCCGATTCAACATTCTTGAAAAGGATGGAGCCAGTTGTCTTCTGCTTTTTATTAGTTGCTTGGAGCTGGTCTCTTTGGCTGTTCAACACTGCAACTCGACTTTCCAGAGATTGAATTTTCGATTGGAGTAGAGGAACATCGATGTAGTATCGTTCCAACCATAGCTCACATTGGTCA
This sequence comes from Picea mariana, assembly GCA_032191745.1. Classification (NCBI taxonomy): domain Eukaryota; kingdom Viridiplantae; phylum Streptophyta; class Pinopsida; order Pinales; family Pinaceae; genus Picea; species Picea mariana. The sequence continues at coordinate 27,725 of JASDQU010817707.1, forward strand.
CATGACGGCGGTGTGGGTTTTGAAAGAGCAGGCGAGGGTTTGGACATATTGTTGAGGGTTTCGTTAGGCAATTTAATACCAGGGTAGCTGGGATCGTTCCTTAGGCAGGGGGGAAGATTCGTCACGAAATCATAAGGTGGTTTGGGGCATAAACCCTGTGAGTAAGGGTATTCACTAACTAGGAAACGCTCTACGCCAGAATCCGAACCCTCACTAAGGATTATAGGCTTTGACTCAGTAGAGGGTTTAGGTTTGTTCCTAGCTATTCTCGAAATAAGTCGAGCGTTCTTTTTACCCTTGGCATTAGCAGTAGAGTTTGCCTTAGCCCTTTTGCTCATAGGTTTCTTTGTAGACTCAGTTCCAACGTCTGGTAAGTCAATAGCAGGGTCGACTGAAGGCTTAGGAGAGGGCAATAGGATATGGAAGGGCACGGGTGGCCCAGCCTTGGTTTCATTCACCACGGGCTTGTCAACTTGTATAGGGTCTGTGTCATCGAAACCATTCCGAGCGACGAAAGCTCTCCAGCTATCACCATGTAAACTCAAGTGATAAATAATGATAAGTTTAATAAGCCCATGGTGGAACAGGCTACTGTCAGCCTTCTCCTTTTTAAACCTTTTCGACATTTTATATAAGTTGCGCTGAAAGTAGAAAGGCATATTCAACGGATACCCTATAAAATTCATTAGCAACCTCAGGTGGTAGAGAAAAACGAGTCTGTATCGACCTTCACAGGTCATGAACTACTTGACTACTATCAAAAGGTCATGCCATCATGGTTTAAGCATAGATATGGGCATACCTCTGTCACAAGAGGTGAATTTGCGCGAGAGAAACAGCAGCGGCCATGGAACCTCTTCCACTTTCGAATTTTTGAACCAACGCTGGCCTGTGGCAGGTAACCCCGTAGCAGAACTGATAAATCCCTCATCGATTTCCAACTGGATGTCACCCACCTTGGCTCTACGGCCATCGAAAGTCAGAGTGAACTGTTGTGCCACAAATAAGTTAAAACCCTCAAATCTTTGTACGAAGGCGGGCCAACCGTTAGCCTCCAAGTCTTTCCGGGCATTGTCGAACATTAACAAGGCTTGGCTACCATTCGGCTCGATTCGCATGACTGGTGCCATGGAGCCGAACACACGGTAAGTCCAGGGTTTGGGTCATAGCACACACAAGAGCAAAATGCACGCAGGGCTATCCGAGCTAACAGAGGTAAGCGAGGAATAAGGGATAGGCATAAATTCCATCGTGCGAAGGTGGTGGAGTTTATCTCTGCCATGCATAATAGTTATTGCCAAAGTACAACCGTCGGCTCATAGTTGTTCTACCCATTGTAACATAGTTCAACAATCATGTCATTTAGCCGACCAATGAATCCAATGGTAAGTGTATAAACCAACGCGTGCAATCAACGTTGTGCCATAGTTTTAAACCATCAAAATTCAATTTGAAACCAAAACCAAAAGTTTAACCATACGCCAATGAATCAACTGATATCAATAGTTTAACCAATGTGCGAATGCGTTTGAAACTAGGTGTCATACCAAATGAAATATATCAAGGGTTTAATCATAACATCGATATATTTTCATGAAACCAATGACCAAGTAGATCAAAACACATAAATCCAAATGCCAATGTATCACAAACTTAGCGAGCCAAAGTCACACAATTAATCCAAGAATGTCCAATGAGTACAGATCGAAAGGGTTTTTGAAAACTACATAGCGATAAATGAAATGTAAACGCAATAGGCATATTGACAAGAAAGATAACGACAGTTCAAATAGTGATTCTAATGCGGCTTTGAAAGACCAATGTTTTCACGCTTACAGTCGTGAAAACAAAACGAAAATAAGTGTGTAAAAAGGCACAAAGAATAAAAGCGTCGTTCATTTGAAAATTGCAACACAAAATCGATGTTTGCGAAACATTGGTGTAGGCAGCTTATAGGACAATGGAAAAATGTGATTTGGCTGCCAACACTATCGTCTTATGGTAGAGGGTTTCCCTGGACTGCATGGTCCCTGGGTCCGTTATCCAGTCCCCTTCCTGGCTCAATTCCTCCCAGGCTTTGCCCTTGCACTTGGCAGTGATTTCCCTCTCCCACCTGGTGATGATTTATTTTCCTTTTGGTTCGAACAGCGCCTAGAAGGTTCCCTTGGCATCTTAAACCACTTGCTCCATCCTTGAAATCTTCCTATGGCTTGTCGGATTTTCTTCCATCTGGGTGTTTCTTTTGATGTGTGTTGTCTTCATACGCACCATCTTGGCTGGCTTATGGTGGTTCTTTCCCTGAATTCTCCTTCTGTTCCTATCGACCTAGGGGTTCCTTCTTTCTGGGCCCTTGTTTTTGTGGTGGCTTCTGTTGTTGCGCTTTTCCCTGCTGCATCTATTCCTAGTGCTTCGCCTCTTATGGAAATTCTCCTGCTGTGGACTTGTCCTTGCAATCATGGTCTGCCCGTAGAGGTGGTCCTTCCCATCCTTTTTCTCTGTCTCGGTATGTGTGACCATGAAAATTTGTCTGTTATCCCTGTGCCAGCCATTGTCCGTGCTCATTGTGTAACCAACTTTGCTCTTCCTCGTACCTGTTCTTGGGAGAGGTGTTACCCTACTGGTGCGTGGTAACATTTTTTGTCCTACGTCATGCATGGCCTATTGAGTCCCATTTTTACTTTCCCCTGCACTAACCCTGTGCCTTTTCCTATTGATGTGACCTTGATGTCATACCCCCATCTGTAGTGTGGTATGATCTCGCATTGTCACTTGTAATCGGGTGTTGGCCAAGAAGATTCTGCCTAGATTCGTCATGCCCGCCTATTGGCCTTGCACCGCTCCTCTCGATGTGACCTTCTGTACTTAAGCTATCATCACGGTCTTTTGTCGCTAGTTGTATGCAATCTATTCTGAATTGACCATTTGGGATGTTGCTCGAGGTGGTGTCTAAATCTGATCCTTCCTTGATGAGCCTTTCATTCGTTATTCTATCCTCCAGGCCATTCGCTGACTTGAGTACCCAGCGCAACTCCACTGTGTTCATATTTTGTAGATGTTCCTAGATTTTTTGCAGGGAGTGTGCCAAGCGCCAGTGTCTCTGAACTTTGCCCACTCTGGTGCCATTTTGGAGTTTTTTCACCATGTTGATTACCATAGTGGAGTCACCTTCCACGATAGTGTTCGTCATCCTTTCACAGCTTAGAATCTCAAGGTAGATCTCCAAGGCTCTGAATTTCATTGCATTGCTAGTTGACTTTCCCATACTCCCAGCATACAGCCGGATTATGTTGTTGCCACTATCCCTGATTACCCTCCCCATTCCTGTCATTCTTGGGTTTCCTTTTGTCGCCCCGTCAAAATTCAACTTAAGGGACCCTGCTGGAGGGGGATTCCATTTGTGCTCACCTATTTGGAGTTGTGGTGGTTGTCTTATTCGTGCGCGGTTGCACCCATCTTTGAGGTGAAAAGCTTCTAGGACTCTAGAGTCCCGACCTGGGAGTTGCGCTTTCCCATTCTGGCAGTTGCGGCTTTGCACCGTTTCTTTGGTCATGGAGATTATTTTTTCTTTGATTTTCCCTTCCAGAAGGCTTTCATTCTTGAAGATGCGCCAATTCATTTCTTTCCATATTGTCCATATGATCATCCCTGGAATGAGAGTCCAGCATAGATTCCACTCCTCATTTTCGTTGTAACTCTCATTCTAGTTGTTGATGGTTGCACAGATGTCACCTCGGGTCCTATTGTACTGTCGAAAAATACATGTCACCCAGTCCCAAATCTTTGTTGTGTAGGTACAAACATTGAGGAGATGATCTGTTGTTTCTTCCTTGGCTTGACAGACGTGGCACCATCACGGATCTATGAAGCCCCTTGTCCTTAGGTTTTCCCAGGTTAGAATTCGGTTGTGAAGTACTGACCATTTGAAAAAAAAAAAAAATTGGCCACTGGGGGCTACTCCAGAGCTTATCCCATAGTTGCGCTAGGTCTTCCTGGTCTTGGTCCACGATGTAATGTTGGGCTTCCTTCAAGTTGAATTCCCCGCCATTTTTTTGGCCCCATATTAATTGGTATTCTTCTTCCGAGACTGCAATTTTCTTTTTCCCCAGTTGCTCCTCCGCCTCTTTCGCGATTGTTGCGGTCCGGCCTCTAGTTTGGGAATTGATATTGTCCCAGATTCTCCATCTGTTTCGATCTGTTTCCTGCTTCCAATAATGGTGGACTTTGGTTTTTCCTTGCGCGATCATGTCCTGCTGGAGTTCCTCCCTGTCTAGATTTCCCATTTTGGGTTTTTGTTGCCAGACATCCTCCCAAAATCTGGTTGTTTTACCATTCCTTACTTCCCAGAAGTTGTGTGTCTGGACCCAGGTTTTGTTGCGCCAAGCTAGGTTCCAGATGGATGATCCCTCCCTGGTGCCCATAAAATGAATTCGGTTCTGGTCATTTATGTTCGGGGCATACTTGGCCTTCCAGAGGATTTCCCACGGGGTAGAAGTTTCTTTAACCCATCGCCACCAGAGTTTCGCCCCATATCCTTCGTTGGTTACTTGTGGGTCTTGTAGCCCTAGTCCTCCTTTTCATTTTGGCTTGCAAACCTTCTCCCAAGCCACTAGGGCCCATTTTTTCTTTGTTTCCGCTCCTCGCCATAGGAAGTCCCTTTGGATGGTCCTTATTTTTTCTAGTATTCCTTTGGGGGCGGGAAATACGGACATCATATCGGTTGGAATTTCTTGCAAAACTGTCTTGGTCAGTACAAGTCTCCCCGCAAGGTTGAGGGATTTGTACGTCTAGTTTTTCACCCTCTCCTATAGCTTGTTGAGCACTCCTTGCCAAGTTTCCATTTTGTATGCTTTGTCCGTCAGGGGGATGCCCAAGTATTTAGTTGGGAGAGTTTTGCGCTCAAAGCCCAAAATATTTTCCAGGTTCCTTTGGATTGCAGGGTTGGTGTTAAAAAATTAGATCATCGATTTCGAATGGTTGATCTCGGCTCCCGAGGCTTCCCCAAACTCTTCTAAGATCCTTTTGAAATTTTTTACTTCCTTGACCGTGGGTATGCCATGGAGTAAGGTGTCGTCCACGAACTGTTGGTGTGTCGAAGTAGGGCAATTTTCGAAAGGTTTGAGGCCTGTTATTTCTCCTGTTCTTGTTGCACTTTTTATTCTTCGACTGAGACCTTCCATCATCGGGATGAACAGGAAGGGGGATAGAAGGTCTCCTTATCTGATGCCTCTAGTGGGCCAGAAGGGCTTGGCTAGGGCTCCATTTATCAGGAGTGAATAACTTGTCATTGATACTAGGCTAATAATCCAGTTGATCCAGTGTTGGGTGAAACCAAAAGCTTCCAGAGTCTTAACCATGTAGTGCTAGCTAATTTTGTCATAGGCTTTTGCTAGGTCAACTTGTATTATCATCCCCCCTCTCCTCTCCATTTTCAAGGTGTGGATTAGCTCATGGGCATGGATGATGTTGTCCATGATTTGTCGTTCTTCCACAAAACCCGCATGTTCTTGTGAAATCGGTGTGGGTAGGAGGGGTTTCAATCTATTGGCTATGACTTTGGAGATTAACTTGCAAACCACATTTTATAAAGCTATGGGTCTGTAGCAATCAGGGGTCCTTACTTCATTTTCTTTGGGGATTAGAGTAATCATTGTGGCATTTAACGCTTTTAGGATGGAGGTCGACCGTCTAGAGTCCTCCACCACCCTATAAACATCATGTTTGACCACTTCCTAGCAGGCTTTGAAGAATTCCACTGTGAAACCATCTGGACCTAGGGATTTCCCGTTGGGCATCTCCTGGATCACTTGATCAATTTCCTCCTTACCTATGGGTTTGTTTAGTTTTTTATTTTGTTCTTCGGTGACTAGACGTGGGATGTGGTGTGTTATCCTTTGGATGGCCTCCGTTCGGTCTTTGTTGGGTTCATGGGCTATCTCGTGGAAGTGACTTACCAGGGTATTTTCAATCTCCTTGTGGGATTCTCGCTCGATCCCATCCTAATCCTTA
>JASDQU010817708.1:22723-44007 GCA_032191745.1 Picea mariana
CTACCGGTTCCTTTTTCCTCCAACAGATCGCTCTGGACGATCCCACTATTGCTCTCTCTTACAACAACATTCTCAGTAGAAGAAACATTGATGGATTTCGGCTATACGTATGTTCCTAACCTCATCCATCATGGGGCATCTATTATCACTGAAATTTCATCCACACATGGTTACAAGAATTCATCATCGACAAACAGTAATGAAGTCATCCATGGACCTGAATTAACACCAAAGCATTCACAAAGGGTCAAAAACTATACAAAGTAGTGAAAAATTGAAGGGCTCTATGAAGGCATTGGGCATGCATGCACATACGTGGAACAGGAACGCAAAAATCATGCACATACGCATGATGCATGACTGTTATTGCAAAAATCTGCGCACCTAAGAAACAACGCATTTATGAGAGTGGTCAGCCTCCCACCCACTTCTGGTTCAGCTCCCAAGCTGATTTGACACTCAAATCTGGAATGGATTCGACTGGATGGCTGGTTAAAGACCTAGAAATTCCCTAATCAGCCTCTTTACACACTGCAAACCAGTTGAACAATAGCTCAAAGGAATGCTATAAAAAGGCCATGGATACACTTCATTTTCAAGGAATTCAAAGAAAAGTTATGCTGCCATTATTCTCTTGAGGACTCTATCCTTTCCAAGAGTATATTTGCACCATTGCATTGGGCAATCCATATCACCCTTTGAGTGGATTAGAAAAAGAGTTATTTCACCATTTTTCATTTTTATTTGTTATTAGAAGAGCTTACTTGTGGGGGTCCAAGAGCCCTCCCTTGGAGGAAGAAGGGACTCATAGTCCCCTTGCTTCTCGGTGTTTTCTTTCACTAATATCATCCTTATCATTGGTGACATGGGTCTCATTGTTATTTTTGTCTATATGTCCTTATGCTCATAAATTTAGTTGTTATTGCATTTCTTAGTTTAATTCTTAGTTGTTGTTTTCTATTTCTTTTCCTTGTAGCTGTCCTGCTTAGCAGACCCAACTGAGCTTGCAAGAACCTCTATTTTTCTCACTAAGGTGACGAAAGAGGTGCAACAGTAAGCATTCTATATCACCTTTTGTACTGGCCACATCAGCATGTTTCACTACCTTCCATACTTGCCTCATCCACATGCCACATCACTTTCCATGCCAACTCTTGTACTTGTCACGTCACTCGCTCTGCTAACTGTTACATGTCAAAATTGTTCAGATGGATAAGTGTCGCATCTTCCCGTCATCTTTTGCAAGTGTCGCAAGTTGATTACTATTGTTGCAAACAAATTTCAGACATGATGCCATGATAACGACACTAAGGAGGCACTTATGACATCTCACATTATTGATTTGAAGGAGGGGAACTAGTTTACTGGGATCAAATGAATCTTGACACCTGAAAGGAGCCCTGAAATAGAGGTTTGGAGAGGGAACACTCCCCTAATTCAGCTTCAGGAGTGCTGGCACTCCCCTATAATGTCTTAGGGAGTGTTATAACGCTCCCAGACCCACTCTATAATCCCGAAAAACATTCGAGTTTTATGTCTTTGGACTCGTTAAAGCACACATCGACAGAACCATATGGGAATGAACCCTTACTTATTTCGGTTCGTTAAAAGGAAGAGGAACTTACCGAAGGTGAGTTATATCGAGCATGTGTTATCCACCTTGAGCTCATTAAATCAAAAAGAGGTACTCATCTATCTGGATGGGGGAAAAATTGACGAGTCTATTCCTGTCGACTTCAACACATTATCCAGGAATTAGACTTAGAAACCATTTAGTACTTTGGGACCTACATGCCTCAATGGCAGGCCTCCTCACATTCGACAGTGGGTTTACATTATTGACCTCTGATCGAATGATTCCACAGATGTTCGACTTCAGCTCATCTATTCACGAATGTACTAAGGTACCTTGAGAATCATTGACATTAATGGTGATCTCCCTCGCATTTGTTAACGGTTTACCTCATTGACCGGTAATCAAGTGGTTTCTGCCATGTTCGACACCAAGACATATATTCACATGGTCAGATTCATACCATGTTGGGATTGGTAAGAAGACCCTGGGTTGAGTGATTCACTTTGATATATGTTTCGCCCAGGTTGCGAAGGAGTTTTGGACTAAGAACACATACATTGTCACATAGATCCACTTTGTATTGGTCATGGCTATGTCTTGTCATCTCGTAGATCCACTGTGTATTCTCCGTGGCTACGATCAGTCTGAGTCATTAAAGTATAGATCCACATTGTATTTTCGGTGGCTATACACTTTATCAATACAACTATGGATCCGCAGTGTATTTAATGGCGGCCATATCTCAAATCTTGATCATCCAAGCATAGGTATGCCTGCCTTGGGTTTTGAAACATGTCATGATATTTGTTGGATGCTTGTGTGCAGCTTTCACCAGGTTATCCGAGTCTATACCCTTGCTTGAACATCTACAAAGAATTTCAGTTATCAGTTCGCATCTTCTGACTTCATACTTTGGGGGGAATTTTGTTACACATCAAAATTGGTCAGATGGATAAGTGTCGTATTGTCCCTATCAATCGTCGTAAGTGTCGCATCTTCCTGTCAGCTTTCGCAAGTGTCACAAGTTGATTACTAGTGTCGCAAACAATGTTCAGACATGATGCCATGATAACGACACTAAGGAAGCACTTATGACATCTCACATGATTGATTTGAAGCAGGAGAACTGGTTTACTAAAGTCAAACACCTTTTGCCACCTGAAAGCACCTCAAAAACTGAGTTTTTGGAGAGGAGCGCTCCCCTTTACACTATCTCAGAGCACCGGCACTCCCCCTTACACTGTCAGGGAGCGTTATAATGCTCCCCTGGCCCTTTTAAGGGAGCGCTATAGATTTTGAGAGCGCTAGCACCCCCTAAATCTTATTAGGGAGCGCTACAACGCTCTGATGGCCCTTTTGAGGGAGCGCTAACTATTCTGGGTGGTTGTTAAGCTGTTGAGATGAATGGGGGAAGCATCTTTTCATTCTTGAAAGGAAGTTGGATTCGAATCCCTAGTCCATCCATGATCTTAGGGCAGATCCTCAACTGAAGGAGGTAAATCCTCAACTTCCCCAAGGATATCTCAAGTGGTTGAAGCCTCTCCAAGGCTATATAAGCAATCTTTCTAATGGTTAAAGGGAACAAAAAGAGATAATCATACCAAACTTATGATCTCATGAGTGGTATGGGAAAGAATGGGATATGTGAAACTTATGATATTGGAGGAAACTTACAGTCAGCCAAAGGAGAGTGATCAATGAAGCTGTTGTTATCCAGGTTGTGGATCTTTCAAGCAAGGGTTGGATGAAGAGGACTTGACAAAGCTGTCGCATTCGCATCTACGATTGTAAGTATTGTTGTCGTTATTCTCATTAATATGACACGCTTGGCCTGTTTCTTTCTAGTTTGTGTCTGATGTTACATGAACTTATCATTTAATGGTAGATCTGTTTTCAAGATAATATCAATAGAGTAGGAAGTAGTCGTATCTTGTTTTGCCCACAGGACTCAGCGAGAAGCAAAGGATTGGAGCGCAACTCAGAACGTGCAGGGACAAACGTCGATAACAGGTACTTCTATCATCCTTCCCTCTCATGTGTTAGTTTAGATAGATTTGAAAGGAAGTCAGTGTCCGTGATAAGAATTTTTTTGTCTAGGGTTAAGGTCAAGCTCTAGAGGTCGATCTACTTGTCCGCAGGCAGATGCCAGCTGGTCCTTTTGCTAACTATTTTTTCCAATATGTTTTCCATATGTCGCTTCTCTGCAACTCACATCTGTTTTTTCCACTAAACCTCTGGTTGTTCATTACCTACTTCTTCTTCCTCATCTTTGTAAGGGTACAAATCTGAGATGTTGAATATCGGAGAAATTCTGATCCCATCAAGTAATTCAATCTCATAAGCATTTTCCCCAAATTTCTTCAAGACCCTACATGGTTCGATCTTCTTCATCTTCAGTTTGTTATATGTTCCCTTCAGGAACCTTTCCTTTCTTAGATGTGCCAAAATCAAATCACCAAACTCAAACTGAAGTTGTCTCCTATGTTGATCTGCTCTGTGCTTATACTCTTGGCTCGAGTTCTGCAATTGCTCCTTCACCTGGCTGTGAAGTTCCTTCATCGCTTTTGTGAAATCCTCTGCACTAGCACTCCTAGTTGCATTTTGTTCTGAATCTTTCAATTCTGAAACTCCTCTTGGCTGTGTCCCATAAAAAATTTGGAATGGACTCTGCCCTATGCTCTTGTTGATTGAATCATTGTAAGCAAATTTAGCTTGTAGCATAATATTGTCCGAATGATTGTGGTGTTCTGTCACCAAGCTCCTCAGTAGGTCTCCCAAACTTTTGTTGACATATTTTTTCTATCCATCCATCTGAGGATGATAAGCTGAACTGAACAACAAGTTTTTTCCCAATTTTTTCCATAAGGTCCTCCAGAAGTGTCCCACAAACTTGGTGTCTTGATCTGAAACTATGCTCCTTGGTAAGCCGTGAAGTCGAATGACTTCTTTGAAAAACAGATTCACAATGTGAGTTGCGTCACTAGCTTTATGACATGGTATGAAGTGTGCCATCTTAGAAAATCTATCCACTACCACAAAGATTGAATCAAACCCTCTTTGTGTTCTTCGAAACCCCAATATGAAGTCCATGCTTACTGCATCCCACGGCCTCTCAGGTATGGGTAACGGTTGATATAATCCTGCATTCTACCTCTTTCCTTTTGAATGCTGACAAATTCTACATCTGTCCATGAATCGTTTGACGTCTGCTCTCATTCCTGGCCAATAATATGACACATTTAACTTTGAGAACATATTGTCATGACCGAAATGCCCAGCCAATCCTCCACTATGTTTCTCCTTCAACAAATCTTCCCTCATGGAGCATTTTGGAATACATAATTGATTGCCCCTGAATAACAATCCATCATGGATCATGTATTCAACCCATTGGCTTTTGTCCCTGAGAATTGGATTCTTAGCTACTCCATACACTTGTTTAAAATCTGGATCATCTCTCTACATGTCCCTGAGATCATCAAAACTCAGTGTTTTGACTCTGAACTCCTGCAATAGAAAACATTTCCTACTTGATGCAGGAGAATCACTAACACATCAAGTGAGCCAGTGCGGAAGTGGAAGACAGCTCGAAGGCGTCCAGCACAAATTTTTGAAAATACCTTGAAACTGTTGTGTGGACATTAATGAGGAAATTTAATAAGGCACACTTTGTATATTGTAAATGGACCTTGAGCGGATAGCTCTCATCCTTTAGTAGATAACCGACATTTAATATAGTTAATGAAGGTAGATAGGATTTTAATTCTAGACTAGATAGTTTAGGAAGCAAGAGGGAAAATAGGATATAGACACCCTCATTGTATCATTGTAACATTAGCCTGAGAATAGAAGAGAAGAAGAGGAGCAAGAGTAAGCAGAGAGCTGTGTAAAAGACACCCATGTACAGACATTTGAATTAATAGAAGAAAACTTTGATTCAAATTCATGGTTTGTGTTGTTCTCTGTGTACTGATGATTATGCTCATTTGATGTTTGCTTCCTGTCATACATTTTCTTTTATATGATGTGTATGTAATTTCATGTTGAGTTTGAAATCTGAGAGAAAGAAGGAATGAGTTTCAATTGTTTCTCTATTTGAGCCAGAAGAATTCCTGCAAGGAGTGCAGTTGAAGTGTTCGCAAGGAGTGCATTGACAGAGGGTTCATATAGAGATAGATTTTTCTCTCATTCATTCCAGAAGTACAGTTGGGTATAGGAGTCGTGCAAGGAGTGCACAGGCCAAGGGAAATCTCAGGGTTGCGAACTTGAGTAAAGAGTTGGAAGACTGTCTCTACAGGTGTGCGCAGAGTCGAGGAGCTTCAACACTTAGATGTAGTTGAAGATTTTCTGCAAGGAGTGCATGCAAAGGAGATTATTTCTGAATACCAAAAGCCATGGAAAAAGCTCAGGAAGGATGGGCCTGTGAGTTGGTCGAAAGGTGAATAAGTTCCACAGAAGGAACACAATCATTTCGCAGAATCATTGAAGGAGGAGCGTAAGATCGGTATTCTTTGAGGAGAATTCGCGACATCCCTTGGGCCGTCAGATCTCATGAAGGTGCAAGGAAGATATGGCATCGGTTTCTCTGGAATTTTTAAGCTCAAGACAGATAGAGCGTTGATCCAAATCAGCTAGAATCGTTGGATCTACACGTATATCGTGTATCGGGGTTTTGTAGATCAAACCTCCAAATTATTGCAACAGGAATTGTGATATCGCGATCCACGATATCCTGATAGATCAGAAACATCCATCATTAGAGACGTGTGTCAGAAGGTCCAAAGAAGTCAGGGTTCAAAGTATCGGGAGTTTTGAGGACAGAGTTTTCTTGCAGCTTGGAATCGCGACCCACGATATCCCGATGGTGACGTAAGCAGTGTGGGACCACGGGAGTTAGTGGAAGACAGGTGGCATAAGTCATCGATGTTTCATAGCAAGAAGTTTCGAGACATTGACATCAGGATTTTCGATCCCATGAAATCCAAAATCCCGATAGAAGTGACGGGAAGTGGAAAAGCCAACTCGCACGTGTGTGTCAGAGTTTCGGCGTATCGGGTATCGGGAGTTGGTAAGACGAATTGCTTGGTATCGCGAGTACCGAAATCATGAGAGGGAAAACTATGATAGAAGAAAGGGAAGGTCAGTTTTGACTGGTCATCAGGTCTCAGGGATTCGAGAGCCCAGTGTTCGACCTTTGACATCGCGAAATTGTGAAGTTCGATTCCCCGATAAGTAAAGAGAGGGGATCGCATGGAGAATTCTGTGGGTGGAGATTTTCTGATAGGGAAAAAGAAGGACGTTTGAGTTATTCAGGCCGTGAGAAGAAGAAGATCCTGTGAGTGGATGTGCCTGTGGTTGCGGCTGCGTCAGAGTGGTATCAGAGCTAAGACAGACTGCTCTTTTCTTTCTGTAGCAGAGAAGAGAGAATTCACCATGCTGCCCAGGAGAAGGGACATGCAGTCATCTGATCCATAGGATAGGGAAATGCAGCAACGAAGAGGTAGGCAGATGGAAAATCCAGAAATGGAGAGACAGATGTGTGATCTACAAGCCAGACTTGAAGACATGGAGGCAGCTCAAAGACACACAACTAGTGGAGGGGATCTTAGTGATTCCGAGAGTGAAATTGAAGCTAAATGAGAGGAGGAAGTTGCAGCCGAAGATGCATCAAACGAGCATTTGATCAAAGCTATTACCAGGATGGGTGCAAAAGAAAAGATGGACATTCCAGTTTATGAGGGGAATATGGATGTAGAGGATCTTCTAGATTGGATTAGAGCTCTGGATACTTACTTCGATTATTAAGATGTCAAAGAAGACAAGAAAGTCAAGCATGTTGTTACAGGCTTGAAAGGACATGCAACATTGTGGTGGGATGAGCTACAAGCAGATAGATGCTGCAAAGGCAAGCAGAAAATTAAAAGTTAGGATAGAATGATTGCAAAGATGAAGGAAAAGTTCATCCCTAGAGATTATCAAATCACTATGTTCAGGAGGATGCAGAACCTGATACAGAAGCTGATGACAGTAAAAGAATACATGGAGGAATTTTATCGATTGAACATCAGGGTAGGTCATCAGGAGAGTGATGATGAGAAAGTCACCAGGTATATGAATGGCCTGAGATACGATATCCACGATGAGATGAGCATGGTAACCATCCGAACTATGGAGGATTCTCATCAGATGGCTTTGAAATCTGAAGAGAAGCTGAACCATAAGAAAAGTCAGCGAGGGCGAGGTAGGAGTCAGCCTACAGGCAATTCAGTTGCCCAGGAAAGAAACCAGAAGCCCAAGGAAGACTGGAAAAAGCCTCAGACTAGAACTAAGAGAGGTGGAAGTTCACAACGAGGCCAACATACTGAATAGAAAGGGCAGCAAACGGAGCAGAGAGGAGGATACGTTCATAATAACGTGTTTCCTCGTACCAGAGGTAGAGGAAGAGGAAGAGGTGGAGTGATCACATGCTTCACGTGTGGAAAGAATGGGCATAAGTCATTTGAGTGTCCAGAGAAAAGGAAGGACAATGGAGAAGCTCACATCGCCGAGGCACAGAGGCGAGATGTTGAAGCAGAAGATGTAGAAGGCAGAAGGTCACTGATGATGCGTAAAGTTCTCTTAACACCCGAGAAGGAGGTGCAGGACTCAGCTCAAAGGACCAGACTTTTCAGAACATCTTGCAAAACCAAGGATAGGGTATGCAAGGTTATCATGGACAGCGGTAGCATAGATAATCTCGTTTCAACCGAGATGGTGGAAAAGCTGGAGCTGGAGACGACTAATCATCCAAGCCCATACAGAGTTTCATGGCTACAAAAAGGACACCAGGTAACTGTCACTAAACAATTCTTGGTTGAATTCAAGATAGCAGGATATAATGATAAGATCTTATGTGATGTTATTCCTATGGATGTTTTTCATTTATTGCTGGGTAGACCATGGCAATATGATAGGAATGTGATTCATGATGGGAGAATGAACACATATACCCTGGAGAAGAATGGGAGAAACCATATGTTGCTTCCGATAAAGGATAAGGAGGTGAAGCCAGAAGTAAGCAACACAGTACTTCTCATGAGTGGGAAGGAACTTCTTACAGAGGTTAAGAAGAAAGAAGATCCACAATTCTTTGTGGTCAGGAAATCGAGGATTGTTCTGACTAGCACGAGAGTGGATGAATTACCAGAGGAGATTCAAGAACTGCTGGAAGAGTTCGATGACATCGTAGTGGACGAATTACCTCGTTCGTTGCCACCGATGAGGAGTGTGAGTCATCATATAGACCTCATACCAGGAGCTAGTTTACCGAATAAATCTGCATACAGGTTGACTCCGCAAGAAAATGAAGAGGTCAAGAAACAAGTCCAGCATCTGTTAGACAAAGGATTGGTCAGGGAAAGTTTGAGCCCATGTGTCGTTCCAACGGTACTTAGTCCAAAAAATGATGGAGGTTGGAGAATGTGTATCGACTCAAGAGCCATCAATAAGATAACCATCAGGTACATGTTTCCATTGCCACGGATGGACGATTTAATGGATTTCTTAAGTGGAGCTAAATTTTTTTCAAAGATAGATTTGAAGAGTGGATATCACCAGATTCGCATGAGGGAAGACGATGAATGGAAGACAACCTTCAAAACCAACGAAGGACTGTATGAATGGCTTGTGATGTCATTTGGCTTAACAAATGCACCAAGTACCTTTATGAGGTTAATGAATGAAGTCCTGAAGGATTTCATCGGGAAATTTGTCATCGTATATCTAGATGATATACTGATTTTCAGCAAGACAAGGGTTGAACATCTAAAGCAATTAGCCATTGTGATGAAGAAGCTACAATAGGAGAAGTTGTTGATAAACATGAAGAAATCCTCATTTATGAAGACAGAGCTCATTTACTCGGGTTTTGTTATTTCGGCGAATGAATTGAGGATGGATCCGGATAAGGTGGAGGTAATTAAAAATTGGCCATCACCAAGAAATGTATTTGAGGTGAGAAGTTTTCATGGTTTGTCTAGTTTCTACCAAAAATTCATTAGGAATTTCAGTGGAATTAGTGCAGCAATGATGGATACAGTCAAGAAAAGACATAAATCTTTTCACTGGACAGTAGAGGCTGAGAAGAGTTTCAATCTGTTGAAAAGGAAGATCACGGAGCAACCAGTTTTGGTGTTGCTGGATTTCCAAAAGACATTTTAGGTGAAATGTGATGCAAGCGGTTTTGCCATAGGAGGGGTCTTTAGTCTAGAAGACAGACCGATTGAATATTTCGGTGAGAAGCTGAATGAGGAAAAGGTGAAATACTCCACATACGACAAGGAATTTTATGGCATCATCCAGGCATTGAAGAAGTGGAGGCATTACTTGATTCCAAAGGAATTTGTTTTATACAGTGATAACCATGCATTATAATTTGTGACTCAATAGGAGAAGCTGAATCAGAGGCATGTTAAGTGGGTTGAATACATGCAAAATTCCACATTTGTGATTAAACACATTTCGGGTACTGCTAACAAAGTGGCTGATGCTTTGAGCAGGAGGTGTTTGTTGTTGCAGGAGTTCTGAGTCAAAACATT
Organism: Picea mariana; assembly: GCA_032191745.1. Lineage (NCBI taxonomy): Eukaryota > Viridiplantae > Streptophyta > Pinopsida > Pinales > Pinaceae > Picea > Picea mariana. The sequence continues at coordinate 32,876 of JASDQU010817708.1, forward strand.
GGGTTTTGAGGATCTCAGGGACATGTATGCAGATGATCAAGATTTCAAAGAAGCGTATGAAGAAGCTGAGAAACCAGTTCTCAGAGACAGAGGCCAGTGGATAGAGTACGTGATCCAGGAAGGGTTGTTGTTTAAGAGAAATCAACTGTGTATTCTGAAATGCTCCATGAGGGAGAACCTGTTGAAGGAGAAACACAATGGAGGATTGGCCGGACACTTCGATCATGACAAGACATTTGCAAAGTTGAGCAAATCATACTTTTGGATGGGAATGTGAGAAGATGTTAAGAAATTTGTAGACAGATGTAGAATTTTCCAGCATTTGAAAGGGAGGAAGCAGAATGTGGGTTTTTATGAGCCATTACCCATACCCGAGAGGCAGTGGGAAGAAATCAGTATGGATTTTGTATTGAGATTACCAAGGATGCAAAGAGGATTTGATTCAGTCTTTTTGGTGGTGGATAGGTTTTCTAAGATGGCACACTTCATCCCATGCCAAAAAACCAGCGATGTGACTCACATCGCAAATCTATTTTTCAAAGAGGTCATTCAACTTCATGGGTTGCCGAAAAGCATAGTTTCGGACAGAGATACAAAATTCGTAGGGCATTTTTGGAGGACCTTATGGAATAAGCTGGGGAATAACTTGACATTTAGTTCAACTTATCATCCTCAGATAGATGGGAAAATAGAAGTGGTGAATAGAAGTTTGGGAGACTTACTGAGAAGCTTGGTGATAGAGCACCGCAGCCAGTGGGATAGTATATTACCCCAGGCCAAGTTTGCATACAATGACTCAGTAAATCGGAGTACAAGAAAAATTCCATTTCAGATTATGTACGGCATGCAACCGAGAGGAGTTTCTAAATTGAGAGATTTGGAACAGACTACGACTAGGAGTGCAAGTGCCGAAGAGTTCGCAAAGGCGATGAAGGAACTTCACAACCAGGTGAAGGAGAGGTTGAAAAGTTCAGGCTAGGAGTATAAATGCAGGGCCGATCAATGAAAGAGACAACTTTAGTTTGAAGTTGGTGATCTAGTTCTGGCACATTTAAGGAAGGAAAGGTTCCTGAGGGGAACGTACAATAAATTGAAAATGAAGAAAATTGGACCATGTAAGGTCTTGAGAAAATTTGGGACAAATGCTTATAAGATTGAATTACCCGATGGGATCGGAATATCTCTAATATTGAATATCTCAGATTTGTACCCATACAGAGTTGGAGAAGTAGAAACTGGAACAGAGGAGCCAGTGATCCAGTGGATGAAATAGATGCCAATTGCAGAGAAGCCACAAATGGAATGCATACTGGATAAGAGAATAGGTAAGAAGACCAGAAGGAAAGAATACTATGAGTATTTGGTCAAATGGAAGAACCATCCAGTGGAAGATGTCAGCTGGGAAACAGAAGCATAAATACATAAGCATGGACAATCCATGCAAGATCTCATGGATAGGAGTCCATGAAATTTTCAAGTGAGGGAGTATGATGCAGGAGCATCACCAACACATCAAGCGAGCCAACGCGGAAGTGGAAGACAGCTGGAAGGCATCCAGCACAAATTTTTGAAAATACCTTGAAACTGTTGCGCAGACATTAATGAGGAAATTTAATAAGGCACACTTTGTATATTGTAAATGGACCTTGAGCGGATAGCTCTCGTCCTTTAGTAGATAACCGACATTTAATATAGTTAATGCAGGTAGATAGGATTTTAATTCTAGACTAGACAGTTTAGGAAGCAAGAGGGAAAACAGGATATAGACACCCTCATTGTATCATTATAACATTAGCCTGAGCATAGAAGAGAAGAAGAGGAGAAAGAGTAAGCAAAGAGCTGTGTAAAAGACACCCATGTACAGACATTTGAATTAATAGAAGAAAACTTTGATTCAAATTCATGGTTTGTGTTGTTCTCTGTGTACTGATGATTATGCTCATTTGATGTTTGCTTCCTATCATACATTTTCTTTTATATGTTGTGTATGTAATTTCATGTTGAGTTTGAAATCTGAGAGGAAGAAGGAATGAGTTTCAATTGTTTCTCTATTTGAGCCAGAAGAATTCTTGCAAGGAGTGCAATTGAAGTGTCTGCAAGGAGTGCGTTGACAGAGGGTTCATATAGAGATAGATTTTGTTCTCATTCATCCCAGAAGTACAGTTGGGTATAGGAGCCATGCAAGGAGTGCGCAGGCCAGGGGAAATCTCAGGGTTACGAACCTGAGTAAAGAGTTCGAAGAATGTTGCTGCAGGTGTGCGCAGAGTCGAGGAGCTTCAACACTTAGACGTAGTTGAAGATTTGTCGCAAGGAGTGCGTGAAAAGGAGATTCTTTCTGAAGACCAAAAGCTGTGGAAAAATCTCAGGAAGGATGGGCCTGTGAGTTGGTCGAAAGGTGAATAAGTTCCACAAAAGGAACACAATCATTTCGCATAATCATTGAAGGAGGAGCGGAAGATCGGTATTCTTCGAGGATAATTCGCAACATCCCATGGGTCGTTAGATATCACGAAGGTGCAAGGAAGATACATCGGTTTCTCTGGAAGGTTTAAGCTCAAGACAGATAGAGCGTTGATCCAAATCATCCAGAACCGTTGGATCTACACGTATATCGTGTATCGGGGTTTTGTAGACCGAACCTCCAAATTATTGCAACAGGAATTGCGATATAGCGATCTGTGATATCCTGACAGATAAGAACTATCCATCATCGGGGATGCATGTTAGAAGGTCCAAAGAAGTCAAGGTTCAGAGTATCAGGAGTTTCAAGGAAAGAGTTTTCTTGCATCTTGGAATCACGACCCGCGATATCCCGATGGTGACGTAAGAAGTGTGGGACCGCAGGAGTTAGTGGAAGGCAGGTGGCATAAGTTCTCCGTGTTTCACAGAAAGAAGTGCCAAGACATTGACATCAGGATTCGCAATCTTGTGAAATCCAAAATCCCGATAGAAGTGATGGGAAGTGGAAAAGTCAACTCGCACATGTGCGTCAGAGTTTCGGCGTATCGAGTATCGGGAGTTGGTAAGATGAGTTTCTTGGTATCACGAGTACCGAAATCATGAGAGGGAAAACTCTGATAGATGAAAGGGAAGGTCAGTGTTGACTGGTCATCGGGTCTCGGGGATTCGAGAGCCCGGTGTTCGACCTTTGACATCGCGAAATTGCGAAGTCCGATTCCCCGATAAGCAAAGAGAGGGGATCGCACAGAGAATTTTGTGGGTGCATATTTTCCGATAGGGAAATAGAAGGATGTTTGAGTTCTTCGGTCCGTGAGAAGAAGAAGATCCTTTGAGCGGACATGCCTGCGGGTGTGGCTGCGTCACTGCTCAAAGAATCAGCAACTATGTTAGCAGTTCCGGAAATATGCTTGGTTACAAAAGTAAAGTTATGCATGTATTCAACCCATTTAACATGTCTTTGATTCAACTTCTCCTATTGAGTCACAAATTGCAAAGCATGATTTTCACTGTATAAGACAAACCCCTTAGGGATCAAATAGTGTCTTCATTTCTTCAATGCCTGAATAATAGCATAGAACTTGTTGTCATACGTGGAGTATTTCACTTTCGCTTCATTCATATTCTCGCTGAAGTATGCTATCGACCTGTCTTCTTGGCTCAAGATTGCCCCTATTGAAAATCCACTTGCATCACATTTTACCTAAAATGTCTTTTTAAAATCAGACAACACCAAAATTGGTTGTTCTGTGATTTTCCTTTTCAACAAATTGAATCTTTTATCTTCCTCTTTTGTCCAGTGAAAAGACTTGTGTCTCTTCTTCACTGTGTCCATCATCGGTGCACTAATTCCACTGAAATTCATGATGAACTTCCAGTAGAAACTAGCCAATCCATGAAAACATCGAACCTCAAATATACTCTTTGGCAAGGGCCAATTCTTAATTACCTCCACCTTATTGGATCCATCCTCAACTTATCTGCAGAAATAACAAAACCCAAATAAATGAGCTATGTCTTCATGAATGAGGATTTCTTCATGTTTATCTGCAACTTCTCTTTCTGTAGCCTCTTCATCACTATAGCCAAATGTTTCATATGCTCTACCTCTGTTTTACTAAAAATCAATATGTCATCAAGGTATACTATGACAAATTTTCCAATGAACTCCTTCAGGATTTCATTCATCAACCTCATGAAAGTGCTCGATGCATTTGTTAAACCAAATGGCATGAAAATCCATTCATACAACCCTTCATTGGTCTTGAAGGATTTCTTCCATTCATCACCTTCTCTCATAAGAATCTGGTGATATCCACTTTTCAAATCAATCTTCGAAAAAAATTTGGCTCCACTTAAGAAATCCATCAAATCATCTATTCTTGGCAATGGAAATCTGTACCTGATGGTTATCTTGTTGATCGCTCTTGAGTCAGTACACATCCTCCAGCCTTCGTCTTTCTTCGGGCTGAGCACTGTCGGAATAACACATGGACTCAAGCTTTCTCTAACCAACCCTTTGTCCATTAAATCCTGGACCTGTCTCTTGACTTATTCATTCTTCTATAGTGTCAATCTGTACGCTGCTTTGTTTGGTAAACTAGCTCTAGGTATGAGATCAATATGATGAATCACACTTCTGATTGGTGGAAATGAATGAGGTACTTCGTCCACTACTTTGTCAGCAAACTCTTCCAACAGTTTCTAAACCTCTTCCAGTAAATCATCTACCCTTGTGCTGGTTAAAACAATTTTAGGCTTCCTGAACACAATGAATTGTAGTTCCTCCTTCTTCTTAACCTCTGTAAGAAGTTCCTTCCCACTCATGAGAAGTACAGTGTTGCTTACTTCAGGTTTCACATCTTTATCTTTGATTGGAAGTAACATGTGAGTTCTCCTATTCTTATCTAGGGTGTATGTGTTCTTCCTCCCATCATGAATCACATTTATGTCATATTTCCATAGTCTACCTAGCAATAGATGACAAAAATCCATGGGAATAACATCACAGAGTATTTCATCTTTATACCCTCCTATTTTAAAATCAACTAAACATTGTTTAATGACATTGACCTGATGTCCTTTTTGTAGCCACGAAACTCTGTATGGGCTCGGATGTTCAATCGTCTCTAGCTCCATATTTTCTACCATCTCTGTAGAAACTAGATTGTCTATGCTACCACTGTCCACAATGGCCTTGCATACCCTGTCCTTGGTTTTGAAAGCAGTCGGAAAAATACTGTTCCTTTGCACCGAACTCTCCACCTCCTTCTCTGGTGTTAAGAGAAATTTTCGCATCATCAACGATCTTTCGCCTTCAACATCCTCTACCTCAACATTCCTCCTTTGTTCTTCGGCAATGTGAGTTTCACCACCTTCTTTCTTTCTGTCTGGAAATTCATAAGACTTATGTCCATTCTTTCTGCATGTGAATCATTTTACCACTCCACCTCTTCCTCTTCCTCTACCTCTGGTACGAGGAAAATTTTTTCCATCAGCATACTAACCTCTCTGTTCGATATGCTACCCTCTCTGTGAGATTCCACCTCTCTCAATTTGAGTCTAAGGTTTCTTCCACTCTTCCTTGGGTTTCTGATTTCTATCCTAGTCAACTAATTTGCCTTTGGCTTGACTTTTGCCTCAGCCTCTTTGACCTTATTTTTGGCTCAGCTTCTCTTCAGCCTTCAGATCCATCTGATAAGAATCTTCCACCATTCTGATGGTCATCATGCTCGTCTCATCCTGAATGTCATATCTCAAACCATTCATGTACCTGGCAACCTTTTCATCATCAATTTCACAATGAGATTCCCTGATGTTCAGCCTGTAAAATTCTTCAGTGTATTAATTCACTGACATCAACTTCTGTCTCAAATTTTGCATTCTCTGAAACAGAGTAATTTGGTAATCCCTAGGAATAAATTTCACCTTCATCTTCACGATCATCCTATCCCAACTCTTGATTTTCTGCTTGCCTTTGCAATGTCTGTCATCTTGTAGCTCATCCCACCACAATGTTGCATGTCCTTTAAGTATTGTGACAACATGTTTGACCTTTTTTTCTTCCTTGACATCTTCATAGTCAAAATATGTGTCCAGAGCTCTAATCCAGTCTAGAATCTCTTCAACATCTAGGTTTCCTTCATATACTGGAATATCCAATTTTTCTCTAGCACCCATCCTTGCAACAGCCCTAATCAGGCATTCATTTGCTGCATCCTCTGCTGCAACTTCTTCTCCTTCATGTCCAGCTTCATATTCACTTTTAGATTCACTGACATCTCCAACATCAGCTATGCACCTCTGTGCTATCTCCATGTCCTCGAGTCTAGTGCGTAGGTCACGCATCTCTCTTTCCATGGATGGATTAGGCATCTACCTACCCCTTCTTCTCGACATTTCCCTCTCCTTTGGTGAATCGGGTGTTTCCCTGTCTCTTCTTCTTAGCAGCATGGTGAATCTTTCTTTTCCCTTCTACAGAAAGAAACAAAATATTTCTGTTCTCTGATACCAAACTCACGCAGACCTATCGTCCCTTGGGCCGAGATCCACTCACAGGATCATTCTTTATCTCCCTTGAGCCAAATCAGCTATTTAGATTCCCTGTTGTAATAAAAAATTATTGATCCATAGGTCCTTTCGGAATCTCCCCTGTGTGAACAGTACTAGGCGTGAGCTCCACGTCTCCATGTGACCACAACGCTGTGACCAAGGCCCGATTCCAAAAGGTGCTTGTCACAACTTGCCACTCGCGAGTTCGTGAGTTGAGGCTCTCGACTCTCCTTTTCCAATCTCACGATACCCAAGATTATGAAATGGGTATAGCTCCCCTCTATCAGTGCCCTCCATGCAAAACCACCGGCTAAGCTTAGCACTAGATCCTCTCGCTACTCACCACTTCACAGGTTGTGGCATCTGATATTGGCACCTTCCTTTCACGAAACCCCAAGAAGTGATGTTGAATTTTCTCCTCACGTTCTCTCTACTCCTTATCACAACTCGTGAATTTGGGACTTTCGGGACAAAAGTATCGACTTCCTAACCGTCGATATGCCGAAATGTCGAAATTTCAGCATGTCGTCAACGTGGGTCCCACAACGAAACTTCTTGCCTTTTTGGAGTTTCGGACTTTGCGACTTTGTGAATCCTTATACTAAGCTTTCGATTCTTCAACCCATGAAAACATGAAATGAGATTATGTGAGTGATCCAACGACCCCTGTTTGCTCATATCCTATGACTGTCCTAGCTCCTTCGCGATTTCTCCACTTGTGACTTGGAGCACCAAATATTTGGGCTTTCACTTTGCAAACCACCGAGTTCGCGAGATCCCCTGATCTCTGCCACCTGTCCTCCTCCAATGGATGGCTATGATTTTCTCTCACGACTTCACCACTCGTGAGGTCAAAGGAACCTTCCTAACCTTCGATGTCTGAATCCCTGATACGGGTGATCTCGCGACACGTGTCCTCCTTCTAACGGATGACTCAGATTCTCTCGCTATTTCAGGACTTCACCTTTTGCAACCTCACGAATATTGATGTAAAAGTTTTAAACTATAACTCCCCTGCTCCTCTGCACGATCTGACGGTTCTCGGGACTTCGCGAATTCTCCACGGAGAATTTCGACCATCCAATTTCTCCTTGACGATTCCTACAAAATGAACAAAGTGTTCTTCCTCAAAACTTGTCCACCAGCAAAACAAGGTGGCTACGACTCCTTCTGACACTTCAAGGCACTAGCCCTCTTGAGCTTCTCTTCGAAAAATTTGAAGACTCCATCCCTTCTGAGCTTTCTCCACAACTCATGTCTTCAAAAGAATCCTGTGCGCACTCCCTAGGACAATTCTTCAAATACTTCCAAGTATTTGAACCTCTTTGACTCTGCTCACTCCTTGTGATAGCAGTCCTTCAATAAATCCCTCAAGTTGTGAGCTCTGAGACTTTACTCGGCCTGCGCACTCCTTGCACGGCTCCTGTGCTCAATTTTCATTTCTACGAGAATGAGAACAATGTTATCCCTCCTGAGCTTCTAGATACGAACTCTGACTTCTATCAACGCACACCTTGCGGACAATTTCACTACACTCCTTGCAGGAAAACTCTTGCTCAGATAGAGAAACAATTGAAACTCATTCTTTACTCTCCCTCTCTCCAGATTTGAGACATTAAATATGAAATCATACATTCACACATCAAAGAAAATGCATAACAGAGAGTAACAAACATATATCAATCAACATGTACAAACACATAAATCAATTGAAAACCATGAGTCTGAACTAAATATCTTTGTATTTATCTAGAATTTATGTACATGGGTTTTTATTCTTCACAGCTCTCTGCTTCTTCTCTATGCTCTCTTGATTTATTATTTTTCTAATGTTACAATGATACAAGTGAGGGTGTCTATATCTGTTTTCCCTCCGGCTCCTAAAACTGTCTAATCTAAGATTTCAAAGCTACCTACTTACATTTACTAGAATAAATGCCTCTTAGTCCTTTAGACGAGAGTGGGATGGTCAAGGTCTGATTACAATCTACAAGTACGCCCTTTCTTAATTATCTCATTTAACTTTTGGCGTATCCAACTTCAAAATATTTCAAACAATTCATCATGTGCCAAAATGCGTCGGTGTTTGTCCTCCACTCGCTTGATGCTGGTGATGCTCCTGCATCAATTTTAGTCCACATGGTGGTTAGTGTTGTAGGAAAATCTGCCTGCGGACAAGTAGATCAACCTCTAGAGCTTGACCTTAACCCTAGATATAAAAATTCTTATCATGGACACTGACTTTTTTTCGAATCTATCTAAACTAACACATGAGAAGGAAGGATTATAGAAGTACCTTTTATCGACGTTCGTCCCTGCACGCTCCGAGTTGCACTCCAATCCTTTGCTTCTCACTGAGTCCTGCAGGAAAAACAAGATGCGACTACTTCCTACTCTATTGATATTAGTTTGAAAATATATCTACCATTAAATGATAAGTTCATGTAACATCAGACACAAACTAGAAAGAAACAGGCCAAGCGTGTCATATTAATGAGAATAACGACAACAATACTTACAATCGTAGCTACGAATGCGACAGCTTCGTCAAGTCCTCTTTGTCCAACCCTTGCCTGAAAGATCCACGACCTGGATAACAGTAGCTTCACTGATCACTCTCCTTTGGCTGACTGTAAGTTTCCTCCAAGATCATAAGTTTCGCATATCCAATTCTTCCCCATAGCTATGTTCCAACACCACTTATGAGATCATAAGTTTGGTGTAATTCTCTCTTTCTGTCCCCTTTCACCATTAGAAAGCCTACTTATATAGGTTGGGAGGAGCCTAACCTCTTGAGTTATTTTTAGAACCAGTTGGGAACCTTCTCCATAGATCAGGGATCTGTTGATGAAAACAAGAATTTGAGCACAACTGCCTCCTAATATCGAATTTTCCTCCCCTTATTCTTCTCAATGGGCTAACAACTAACTCAGATTAGGGAGCGCGCCTTCAGAAGGGGTCTTAGAGCGTTGTAGCGCTCCTTGGAAAGCCTTGGGGAAGCGCCAACACTCTTAGGATGAGAAACGCTCCTTAAAAGGGGTCTGGGAGCGTTATAACACTCCCTAAGACATTATAGGGGAGCGCCAGTGCTCCTGCAGCTGAATTAGGGGAGATTTCCCTCTCCAAACCTCTGTTTCAGGGCAACTTTCAGGTGTCAAGATTCATTTGATCCTAGTAAACCAGTTCTCCTCCTTCAAATCAATAATGTGAGATGTCATAAGTGCCTCCTTAGTGTCGTTATCATGGCATCATGTCTGAACTTTGTTTGCGACACTAGTAATCAACTTGCGACACTTGCGAAAGATGACGGGAAGATGCGACACTTACGACGATTGATAGGGACAATGCGACACTTATCCGTCTAAACAATTTTGACGTGTAACAGAATGCCCGCCAAAGTATGAAGTCAGAAGATGCGAACTGATGACTGAAATACTTTGTAGATTCTCAAGCAAGGGTATAGACTCGGAGAACCTATTAAAAGCTACACACAAACATCCAACAAGTATCATGACATATTTCAAAGCCCAAGGCAGGCATACCTATGCTTGGGTGATCAAGACTCAAGATATGGCCGCCAAAAAATACACTACGGAACCATAATTGTATTGACAAAAAGGTATAACCACTGAAAATACATTGTGGATCTATACTCTGATGACTCGGACTGATCGTAGCCACAAAGAATACACAGTGGATCTATGAGATGACAAGACATGGCCACGATCAATACAAAGTGGATATTTGTAACAGTGTATGTGTCATTTGTCCAATAAAAACTCCTCTGCAACCTAGGCAAAGCATATATCAAAGTGATGGCTCAACCTAGGGTCTTCATACCAATTCCAATATGGCACGAATCTAACCATGTGAATAGATGTCTTGGTGTCGAACATGGTAGAAACCACTTGATTACCGGTCGATGAGGTAAACTGTTAACAAGTGCGAGGGAGATCTCCATTAATGTTAATGATTCCCTAGGTACCTTAGTACATTCCACCGAACGTGAATAAATGAGCTGAAGTTGAACATTTGTGGAATCATTCGATTAGAGGTCAATGATGTAAACCCACTGTCGAATGTGAGGAGGCCTGCCATTGAGGCATGCAGGTCCCAAAGTACTAAATGGTTTCTAAGCCTAATTCTCGGATAATGTGTTGAAGTCGACAGGAATAGACTCATCGAGGGAGGGCCTCGATGTATCTCGACATAGAGGTGTAATTGGTAGATCAAAAGAACATGGACTGACATGGGTTGTGAGACAAGATATTTGGGATGGTTGACTCTTGAGGTGGATACTTCCCTTGAACACTGAGGCACAACAGCAAAACATGACATGGACCAAAACTATGCAGTGGGTACTGTGACTTGCGTCGGGTGACTCAAAGGAGTGAAAGGAAACTCAAAGGATTGGCTCAGTACAGAGGTTCAGCGGATTACGATGCATGCAAAGTGACAAAGTTCCGTGTTCAAGGGTGACTCTAAGAAGTGCTAGATGATGTTCTCAAGAGACTGCTTGGCTTGCTCCTTTCAATTTCCCCCCCATCCAGATAGATGAGTACCTCTTTTTGATTTAATGAGCTCAAGGAGGATAACACATGCTCGATATAACTCACCTTCGG
>JASDQU010817709.1:0-22489 GCA_032191745.1 Picea mariana
AATGGTAGGAATAGATCATTTTGATATAAATAGTCTTCCATCTACATCTTCCATAACTGGTAGTTTTGGCCATTAAATTTCTCGACCCTAAACTTTCCATCTTTCGACATTGCTCCCACTCGAACTAGGAACCCTCTTTTTCCTACGAGTTACGTTATGCTCTGATACCAGTTGTTAGAAAAATGGGACCGTGGAGCAATAAAATAAAACAAATGCAGAAACAAAACACAGAAGACATACAATACAAGAGAGACACAGATTTACGTGGTTCACCCAGTGTGGGCTACGTCCACCAGAGAAATTGTCAGGTCCTTCCTTTATTATTATCCAACAAATGAAGGGATACAACCTACAACAAAACCCGTTGTAACTTCCTCTTCTTTATCTCACAGTCTCCTCTCTCAGAATACAATATTCACCACCATACATAGCCACAATACATTTCCCTCATAAAAGAGGGTTGCCTTCTAGGGAAAAAAACCCTAACATAATCTCTACCGTTAGATCTACGACCTTATAATGAACGGTCCAGATTTACAATGAAATTACAATATACTTTTACAAGGCATTTTTTGCTTCGGGGGCCCGCTTGCCCCCAGACCCCCCAGCCAGGGGGATAGCCCCCCCGAACCCCGCAGAGGGGGTACCCCCCCTCTGCACTCCCCCGCATGGAAGAGTGTACATACTTCTGGGGTGTAAATACTTCATGGGGTATAAACACGGCTGAAAGCAAGGACCTCTGAATCAGGAAGATAATCAGGCTCCACAACCAATAGTCTCTAAAATTGGCAGTACAATTATTGCCAGACACTTCTCCACTTGAAGAACAGTTAGTATACCTTGAGAAGCTCAATGGGAAGCATCGTGATGCATCCTTGGCCAATGAGGCTCACAAACATAATGTCAAGTGTCAGTATGATAGGTCCGTTCGTCCTTGTATTTTCTCTGAAGGTGACCTTGTCCTGGTCTATGACCAAGATAAGGACCCCCTGGGGGCAGGAAAATTGAAACCCATGTGGTTCGGACCTTTCATCATAAAAGAGGTATTAAAAAAGGGCGCTTATCATCTGGTTGATTTTGAAGGGAATGCTTTGGCAGAGCCTAGAAATGGGCTCTACCTCAAGAAGTATTACTCATAGGTAGGTCACTGTGGGTAAACTTTTTGTAACATATGTATAGTATTTATACTATTACTTTTTAATTTCNAGGTCCGTTCGTCCTTGGATTTTCTCTAAAGGTGACCTTGTCCTGGTCTATGACCAAGATAAGGACCCCCTGGGGGCATGAAAATTGAAACCCATGTGGTTCGGACCTTTCATCATAAAAGAGGTATTAAAAAAGGGCGCTTATCGTCTGGTTGATTTTGAAGGGAATGCTTTGGCAGAGCCTAGAAATGGGCTCTACCTCAAGAAGTATTACTCATAGGTAGGTCACTGTGGGTAAACTTTTTGTAACATATGTATAGTCTTTATACTATTACTTTTTAATTTCTTTTAAATGTTATGGATGTGTCATTGATGTTATCTTTCATGAATATGGCAGATGTCAGGTGATTCTGAGGTGTTCGTTGGGTATGCAGAAGGTGCTAGTCGGCACACTTGGTGGTTTGCCTCCGTAGCTTGGGTAATATTTACACCTCAGGGCCATTTTTTATCTTCCGGAGGTATATGCTTAGGTGACACCACAAATAATGTTGCAGAGTATAGTGCAGTTATTGAGTTACTTCGTGACACCTTGTCATTGGGTATCTCTCATCTCCGAGTCTATCTCGATGCTCAACTTGTTGTGTCTCAGTTAAACAGAGTATACCGGGTTCATGATCCAACCTTACACCGATGATTCCTTAGGGTACGTCTCTTAGAACGAAATTTTGATTATATTACATATTGTCATGTTCCTAGGAGATTAAACCAAATTACAGATACTCTAGCTAATCAAATTTTAGATTGGCATCTTGCACACATATGAAAGAACATTGACATAAGCATGTAAATACATTTTTCCACACGTGATCCATAAGACACAAAAGATCAATAAACCATATATAATATCATAAAGTAACCAGAGTACATAGATGGACGCAAGCACCTCAAAAATAGGACCAATAACGAGTCACGGGACTTATGCCCTCAAAAAATATATACAAGTAGTACTCGTGGCACGTAAAAAGTCTAAATAGGTTCAGGGCCTATGAGCCCTGTTATACTGGTCCACAGCATGGGCTAAACTCCTAAACAATCAGACCCATGTCGGAGATGCCCCCACTACATGAGGCTACATGGATGGTGGCAGGTCCTCAATCTTTGCCATCGGGACTTTGTGAGTGAGTGCAGTAAAGTTCCACTCAAATCGTCTAAGTACCCTCTCAGCCTCCCCGACTGGGAGGTATCCTACTACTGTCAGTCCCCCAACAACGGCAGTTGTGGCTCCTGGTCATGGATGATGCCTATTTCATGCATAATCGACAGGTCACACTAGTCCCACATCTGCATGCAACAAACGTATATCCATCAAATACTCTGGCATGAAAAAAATGATATATATAACAAAAACGACATAAAAATTAAATTTACAACAAAAAAAACTACAAAGGTGGAGACTTACCCATCTCCCCTCGCTCCTCACTAGGAGGCATGGGTATCTCAGGATCTCTCGAAAAGTCTATTCCTGCATATGGGTAATCCTCGATCACAGGGATCTGCTGGGACAACCATGCAAAAAAATCATCATCAAAGGACTCGTTGGTCCTTCCACCACCCTGTGACGGTAGTAATACTTCCCATCTACATACAGCAGGAAAAGAGGCCTAATTTCCTCATACCACTTCCCGAGGACTAAAGCTCGGAACTCTCTCGAAAAAGAATGAACACAAAATAGTCCAGAACCGGAAGTTCCTCTGTGTCCGTTGACGACAAGCTGTCAATTGCCTCTTCATACACTCTAGTAGTGTGGTACTCCAGTCAAAAATTTGTGCATTCAAGCACTGGATAGCACAGTTCATCTGTGCACGGGACGCCTGATGCAAGGCTGCTGAACTGGTAATCCACCCAATGAGCAATAATATCGCTTGCAACGATAGGTTAGTGATCTTACATATGGGCACCTAGGAGCTCAAACGGTTTGTCCCAGCCTCACATTGCAGGGCTATCAGTTCCACTATGYTATGCGGCCCCGATGGAAACGTCCTGAAATTGACTGGTTCTCCTCTCCTTGAGAGGCCAGTCAAGAAGTAGATATCCTCGATGATGGGCACCAGTGATTTCCCCTYTAGCATGAATGCCTCTACATCAGGGTGCCAATAGTCAACCAAGGCATTCAGTAGCCTCGATTGCACTCACATAAATGGACACGGAAAGAACTTTAGCAAACCACATTGCATMAACGCGGCCATGGCATTCGAATCTCCCGCAACCAACTCACTAACTTCTTCATGCTCCCTTTCCCTCTAGTGGACATACATCCTGCCAACACAACAAAGTTCCAGAGGGTGAGTGAGTGTTGTTTGGTTCTTTTATCTATAAAGGAGGGGTCCACGCGTGTTGTCTAGGTGACAGTTGCATGTACATACGGGCAGGTTTTACTCTGCCCGAGTGTACATGTGGCCTATCCAGAGACAGCCTGCATGGACCTAGGGCCGACCTTTTAAAGGTCGGCGCCCACCCAAAACATGAAGTAAAAAGAAAAAATAAAGAATTGAATAGCTAGATAGGGGAGTTTGTACTTACTTGGTCCAAGCGGAGGTTTTTTTTGTCCACCGTAGCTCCTAGAATCACCGTTTTTATCAAAGGGGGTATTTTCGCTCCAAAGTCAATTTCCAAATCAACAATGGTGATAATGAGCTGCCAACTTCTATTTATGGAATTTTTGGCCTCTTTTTGTCACTTTTTTGGCCTCCCTTATCATTTTCTTTATACGAAAAATCATTTAGAGTGATTCAGGAGTTACATGGAAGGGATTTGATCAGGTATTAGGACATTTTTTTTGAGTTTTGAGGAAATTGTGATGGTCCATGAATTTTTTTCCAAGAATCAACTTGAGCATATAGGTTAGGTTACTACCCCGACTTTTGTGTCTCATTGTATTTTTCCTCTACCATAGGATCGATCCCATCAGGTTGTGACACAGAACCATCATATCTGCTTTAGAAGTGTCGCAACTTGGAAGTAGAGATTACCAGAACATGGATGCCCTAGGTAGGTCCTGGTTTCATTATGGTGTCCATGTCATCTCTAAAACACTGTAGGCTCAGGAGTCCTTATAGTCTTTCCTAGATATGAGTTTGAGCCTCATTTGCATGATTCATCTTCGCTCTTGATCTCACCCTCAGGACTCCCAAAAAATAACGGGTCTTCTTTTAAGCCCTTTCCAGACCCTCTAAACATGAAAAGATTGTCGAATGATCTTGTGGCCTTTCACGCTCATTAAACTGAAATTTGAAGTCACGTCTGTTTGGCGGTAGTTTACCCCTTTTTCGGTCTAGACGGTCAACTGTACGAACAAAGGTATACTCTATGGAACTTCCATTCTTTAGAAGAGTACTCTCAGGTCTAATTTTATCTCTTTTTCGGGCCTGAGGGACTAAACTTACGAAAAAGGAACCCCCACAGAGTCCATAGTTAAGCTCTTTTCAGACTCCCTAAAATTGAAAAGATTGTCGAGTGACCTTATTCTTTCACACTCATTAAATTTGTCCAGAATAACATTCTTGACAAAGTCCATAACTAAGCTTTTTTCAAACTCCTTAAAAATGAAAAAATAGTTGAGTGATCTTGTCTATATCACACTCATTAAAATGGTTTTGAATAGACATGTTGTCGGTGCTAGTTTACCCCTTTTTCGAACTGACTAGACTACCTTCGAAAAAGTTACCCCAATGAAGTCTGCTTTTATGTTTTTTCAAACTCTCTAAACATGAAAAACCACCAAGCTTACCTTCTCTGGGCTCGTTAAACTTACATCGAAGGATGTTACCATTGTGTGTTTTATTCACTGCATTTGCATACCTTATATGCCAGCCTTGTAATAGTTTGCTTCTGCATCTTAACACCTTTGGTCCCGGAGGATTTTTCCCAAGTATCATTCTACTAGAACATCAGTCTTGTCCTTGTGCCTTGAGCTTGTATGTTTGCAACACTTGTTCCTCCTTTGTAATGTGATATTCCTTTATTATTTTTACAAAACTATTGAAAAGGACAAAAAAGATCAAATATACCCCAAAAAGAGGAAGGGAAAGGTATTTTCTTTATTGACAGCGTAATGAGTCGCCCTTGGATAAAGCACATCTGTCTGTTTGTTCATCAAACTTTGGGATGTAGTACGACCTTAGGAAGATTTTCTCACTATATAGAGTAGTTTCCTCCACCATTTGGTTATCCTTCCAAACATATGGAGAGTTTGCATTGCCTTTTGCTTCGTAGACTTATGATTAAATGCCATGCTGCCTGAGTCTCATCATTTGTCGTTCTGTTATCCAAGGGAAGTTTGTCACCAAGCCTGATTTGGCCCCTCTGCAATATGTCTCTTGCCCTCATACCCGACCATCCTAAACATCCAATCAAGTCCTTGTTAGAAATCATTGAAGCCCTCAGTCTGATCATCAAGATTATCAAGTCCGTGACTGACAAGCCATCGAAGACCTCTGGGTAGTGCAGTCGTACACTCATGTTACACTCCTACTCGAGTTTTGAAGATTTTGAATTTGTTGCTCAAGCTCTGAAGATCTCATCTCTAGCCATCAGGCTGAATCAGCTTCTAGAAGATGGATACTCTATATGTATATCTTTCTGATTTCGAGATATAGCTCCGCTGTGTATTGTTTTTGGCTACTCTTTATAGTTATTTGACATGGATCTACAGTGTATTTGATTGGTAGCCATGATTCTATTTTATCCCGAGCATGGGTATGCCCACCTCGGTGAGACATGTGTTATTTTGTAGACGACGCCTCCCAGTTCCTGATCCTTGGACTCAATCGTTCAGCACATCAGTAAAGATTGGTAATGTATTTCGGCCATCAGATGCTCTTCTGACCTCACACATTAGGGGGCATCTATTATAACCCTAAATTGCACCACACATGCTTACCTGGCATTAGGCCATCTCATATCCTTTCTTTTCCAAAGAACTACTGAACAACTCTTTGAAAATCCTCTTTTATAAAGGCCCACGTGCCCTACTCCATTACTGCATGCGTGTACACGCTGGCTGAACCAAAACAACCCGCGTGGACCGACAAAAGCACAAAAAAAGGAAATTTTCCAACGGAACACAAAATCTATGGGTGAGTTAACTGAAACTCTTGGCCATGCATGGCCGAGAGTTCGTCCAAATACCTAGCTCCTTCTAGCCTATAAAATAAGGGGTAGGGGTCCCATTTGGAAGGAGGAAAAATATAGCAAAGAAATTCTTCCCATTTACATATTCCCATTGTCCCAACCCTTTAGCCTTTCCTTCTGCCAAAGGAGATTCAAAGAAAAGCAGTTGAAGGACAGAAGAAGAGGAGCTTAGGATCAGGTTCGAGGAGCGGTGGCCGGTCTCAACTTTTGTAAGTTGACTCATTCAAAGTAATAAAGAAAAATGCTTTTCCCATCCCAATTCATGAACTTTTTATAGTTTGATTAGTATATGTTTGGATTTCTAACCCGTTAGTATATAAGTAGGATGCATGCATAGTTGTTTCTTGTCTTGGATGCAGGTTAGCTTTGGAAGGAGTATTACGAACAAGTAATCAAGTACAACGTAGGATCGACAACAAACGCTGGGAACAAGGTAGGTTGATCTTTCCATGCATTTACTAACAAAAGGGGATTTAAATCTAGGGATGAAGGTAGAAAGTAGTTTCTCTTCGGTCATATCTACATGCAAAGTTTGAAATCTATTTGCTAGTCCGTAGGGAGATTTTCCAAACAACAGGGGGTTAACAGACAAGTGACCATTAGTAGTTGGGTTTTAGGGGTTATGGATTGCTCTCTTGGTGGTTTAGGGATCATTAGGGGATATAAATTTAATTGGTTGGTGTGTTAGGGATATTGGTTAAATCTCAATTAATCATTTAATAGGTTATTAAGGAAGAATTTATTGTGTTAGTGCTTAGTGGGTTAGGATTTAGTGTCTTAGTTGCCATCCAGTTAGTGGTTAGTGGCGTAATTTCCATCCATGGTTAATGGGTTAGGGTTATGTATTAGTGGGTTAATATCTTTAGGTTTAGTGAGTTAGGTATTAGGGGGTTAGTGCATTAGCGGATCAAGGATTAGTGGGTTATGGGTTAGTGGATAATGTGTTGGGGATTAGAAGTCAAAGGGTCACATGTTAGTGTGTTAGGGATTAGGAGTTAGTGGTTATGGGTATAATTAGGTTAATGGTTGGTGGGTTAGACATTAAAGTGTCTTTTTTAGAACTAGAGGAATTTGTCATTTCCCTAGATAATTACCTAGGCGAGACACAAGTTCAAATCTAGCTAGATTCCACTATAACCCCTAGATTAGTGCCAACAACTTGCAATCCAATGCCTAGAAATAAACTTATGACATAACAAGAGTCAAGAAGTTCGAAGACATACGCGCAAGGGGGGTCCCACTCCTGGGGATTTGTTAAACACTAATGGACCAACTTCAATTTCACTCTTAAGAAATTAATCTCCACTACATAGAAGAGAATGAGCTTAGAGGGAACCCTTTTCAAGAGGAGAAGAAAAAGAAGGAGAATTAATCTCCACTACAATATTGATTTAGTATCTTGAGATGATACTTCTGATGATGTTGCTCTATATGTTCTTAATTGGAATACAAAATTTCCATTTGGACCTTGGTATCCCCCAAATATAGATAGTGAAACTTTTCTCTCTCTCATGTTAAGGAAATGCATCCTAAAAAACTTGATGAAGATTTTGATACATTTCCTACTTCAAAAGGTGTTAACATTTTAAGGATTCAATACGATAACTTGAGGATTGTTTTGGGAGGATACAGGCTCTAGTTGGAGACATGGTCACACAAGGAGAGAGACTATAAATGATATAAAGCTAGATATATCCCAGTTCCACCATAATATTTGTTATTTTTTGTTTGTTGGTTACCCTAATTATATACATTGCCCTTGACCATGTAAAAGTAGTGGTTGCGGGATTGTATCAAATGCATCATCCAATGCTTAGGGATTAATTTCCTTCAATTCACATACAAAAATTTAGGACATTGTATGAACGAACTATTAGTATGTGGAATTTGTTTTGGTTTGGGAGGGTTCATAAAAAAAAAAATTGGTCTTGGAGGATGCATAAATTTGTTGTATGTTAATGGAACATGTGGATTATGTTTTCCTATTTTATTCTAAAACTCCCTAGGTTGTTAACAAATTACAAAATATCCCACTTCAATGATAAATAGTTGATATTTAATTTGTACATGATAAAAAAGTTGTAATTCAAAAATCCACATCTAATAACCAAGTTAAAGTAGTAGAGCATAAAATTGGTGTGATAGAAATAGGTACATAGGAATCCTTTGAGTGTTTTTATTCGATAATTTGTTTAAAATTGTTTTCATATTTAGTAATTCAAATGCAAAATCTCAAATATATTTCTCTTTTGTTCACTAATGTGTTTTTCTTTGATAATTTATAGTTGTTAAATTGTTTGCATATTTACCCATTGAAATGCAAACTCTCAAATATTTTTCTTGATTTTTTCATAAAGAGTTTTGAAAGACTTTTAACATAATTATAAATTAATTATATAATTTTGTGTTGATTTTTCCTCTTAAATGAACCTTTTTTTTTGTAATTTTTGTAATGTACACATACATAATAACTAGTAATGTTAACTAATTAAATAAAATAGTTTTTAAATAGTTTTTTTAAATCTTTATAACTTTATTTTCTCTCAACTAGTTCAAAGATGGTCTTCATATGCATCACATTTCAATGGGAGTTTAGTTATAACTTTTCACGATAGAGTGACGAGGCATTCCTCTTTATGATGTGTATTGAGGATGTTATTTTTGCGCACCATATAAATTTAATGTTAGTTTATGAATGCAGGTGGATAATTTTTCTTTGAGATGTGAGAGAGTTAAGTTACTCTTGATTTGTGGTTTTAATACACAATTATTTATATGTTGGTTTTTCTTTAGTTGTGAATTCTTGAATTGAACTTCTATGGAATGAGATATATCCATTGTGACTATTCTAGACTTATTCTTTTACAATGTGACTATTCTAAACTTATTTTGTTGTGGGTACTCATTGGATGTGGAATTTAATTATCATACAACAAGTGCCTACACTTTAATTTCGAGTAAACTATAAAGAAATAAGTTAACAATTTGATTAAAATAAGTACTTTTCTTTCTTTCCMTTTGAAAATCTATCTCTTATTTTATTATTTTAACTATTACCTTATTATTTTCCTTAGAAGACCGATTTTAGACCTCAAATTTCTTTAATGGATGCAATTTCATGCTTTCAAACCAAATTTATTACAAATAACATAGATTATGAAACTTGGAATCATTAACATATCTACTAGAACATATGAAAAATAGGGTTTAATATGGTTTCCAAGATGAATTGATGATGGAATAAAGTGGGTGTGTGAGTAAAAATTGAGTCCAGAAACCCTCCCATATTGTTAAGGCATGCCAATAGTCTATCCATGACAAATTTTGGTGCATACAGAAACAGTTTGAAAAAATTTCAACGTTGGCCCCATTCACAGGTCCATGTTGTCGGTGTCTAGTCCTCATGCAATTTTCATTCCTCGTTCATTGTTCCTCGTTCCTCATTCCTTGACCATGGTGTAGTCCCCAAGATCCATTATTTTTGTACAAAAATACATACTAATGGCATAAAATTATCGACGAACTTTTTCCGTCGATAGTATAGCAAATTCATCGCAAGATTATTTACATTTGTCTCTCTTGCAACGATATCAAATGATACTTGGATTCATTTCATATTTGGTTTATAAACTTGAAATCTAAAATTGATACTTTACAAGCTAGTTGGACCTTCAGTCAAATACAATTGTGAAACTTGGAATCACTAACATATCTACTAGAACATATGAAAAATAGGGTTTAATATGGTTTCCATGATGAATTGATGATGGAAGAAAGTGGGTGTGTCACTCAAATTTGAGTCCAAAAACCCTCCCATATCGTTAAGGAATTCCAATAGTCTATCCATGCCAAATTTCGGTGCATACATAATTATTTTGTATTTTTTCAACGACTATGTAACGAATCTCAATTCTAATAGGATTCAAATAGGTAACAATATTGATGAAATCTTATATGATCATGATGGTATAAAAATGAAAGAGATTCTCTTGGTTTCAAGAATACTTTATCCTCTACTGAACAAGGCCAACCACGTGAAGGTGGAATCTCACATGGCCCCTCCCCTCCCCCTTACATCACTCTCAATTGATCCCCAAAACCCAATCTATAAAATATAAAATAATCGAAAGCAATGTCTTATTTATAATATTCATGCATAGAAACTACAAAAACAAAAACTAAAATATTATATAGTCATGTACCTAATCCAACCTCAACATCTGTGTAATCATCCTTATTCTCTATCTTGATCTTCTTCATTGAACTCGACATCTGTATCATCATCTGGTTCTGAAACGATGTTGAAAGGATTGATGATATCATCATCGTCATCAATGTCATTTTCGAGCATATTTTCATCGACATCATCATCAGGAATTGAAATATTGTCTCCTATGCCTAGATCATGATATTATTCATCTTCTTCATCTATCGACCCTCCGTGATCTTCCGGCTCTGTCTGATATTCTGTCAAATCATCTTCTTGATCTTCAATATCATCTTCTTCCTGTAAATGAGTATACTTAATTGGCCTTCCTCTTGGATTATATCTAACAACAAATGACCAATCTCTTTCACTTGGAACATCTTGAACATTTGAATTTGTTATATCAATTGCATATGATTGGAGTTTCTTTCATTCTTTGTGTATTGAATTACATAACATCATAATGGATTATATTTGTATTTCTGTTCCTTATAAGTCACCTATGAATTGTTGAAATTGCTTGAATTTCTTTAGGTAATATCATAATTTTCTTTTTTCTATTCTGTAAAGTGCTTTCCATATATTTCTGCTTGGAAAACAGGTTACTGGAGCATATCTTACACAGGAAGACAAAAAATTATAGTTCTTTCTTATTGTTGATCAATAACAGGTTAGTTATCTTTTATTGGTTAATGTATTTTTGAATTAATAATGATTAAAAACTTAAACTTAAAATGCTTTGGTCATTTTATTTATATCATCATAAATYATATTCATTCCTTTTGTTGTTTGTGTGATTAGTTAGTTTTAGAATAGTTTTCTTATCCTGGTGTGTTAAACTCTGTTTCAGTAGTACAATTTTCAGTTTCACAAGGTTTTACACAAACCTTGTATATGTACATAAATATTGTATATTATATGAATAAKATTGTGTGGTATTTATATATTAATATATAGATATAGTAGCAAATGTACATAGTGGGTTTGTATAGATAGATAGTCATTTTGTTTTCTTAGTTTACCTTAGTGTTTTCACTGACTAACGGAGCCGTAAAACCCATCAGGGTAGGTTATTTCAAATGGCTTGGGTTACTTAGACAACCCTAGACCAAATATTCCCTTCCTGTTGATGGTGTGTTCACATACACCCATCAACAGATCCTTGGACGAAGCATCTAGAAGGTTTATACATAGGATTTTATCCTTTACCCAACAACAATCCCTCTGGGTCTTCAACCCCTTCTTCCCATAGAATGAGGGGCAGCCCCTTCTTGGGTCAATACACCCTAAATTCCCAAGAGATAAGGAAATGAGGGGTTTAAGTGATGAAAAGTGGTAAGTATGGTCGGGAACGGTACGATGGCTCTTCAAGAGAGTTCCTAGTAGAAAAACCATCATCAAGGAAGACCACTTACTAGGGCACAATGTCAACCACCAAGGTGAAGAAAGGAAAAAGGCATAATGTCCAAGCATATGTCATGAAATCTAAAGCAGTCTAAGATACAACATACTCAAATGCCTCAAATATTGAAATGGCACTCACCATAATACTTGACGTGTACCTCATGCAGTAAAGACCATTGCCTCTCAGAATCCAACTGGTGTGGTGGATGCCATCTGAAAATATACAACCTATGTGATGGTGAGAAGGGTCTCCATCTCTGAAAAAGGATATTGCTAGTCATGTAGTCTCTCAACACTCCATATCTGCAACTTGAGGGCCTCAAGACATAATCTCCTTAGTTATCCCACAAAATGGGGATAAAAACTCTATCATGTCAGTTTGTTGTGTATGGTAATGATGTAAAATAGAAATTCATTCTCTCCTTTATCATTAGTTTGGGATCCTAAAGTCGATGCCTCCACCATTGTTCATTTTCCTCCACTTCTTGATAGAACCAAATCAATGAAATGGTAATGAACATTGCCACAAAAATAAAGATAAAAAACATAATGAAATGAAGTGGATTCTTTGAGGTGTGTCAAGGGGCCAAAAACTTGTCATTCCTATATTTATTTAATTTATCACTTAAATACACAAGAGGATTATAGCAAGACCCTTGATACAAGGAAGAATTATCACACCAATATTTAAGGAGATGATAAGTGTTCTATATGTCTCTCTATACATTATTTAAATCATACTTGAGTTTACATGCATTTAATTATGTGTGATCAACTACTCTAGAGTGCAAATAGAAAACAATTAAACTTCAATTAATAAGCCATCAATAGAGCTTCCAAATATGCCTCCATGCCGACTATCTTTAAAACATAGAATACCATTGTATTTTATTTGTTATCTTTGATTAGAAATGACCTACACACATATTTAAGATGTGTTTAATTGTAGTTAATGACCTACACACATATTTAATATCTGTTGTATAATTGTTACTTAAGGGTTTAGCTCGGGTGGTTGAGAGAACTAGTTGTTCTCTTCCCCACCCAAGTTCAATTCCCTCTAAGTGACATGTTGGCATGTTCTGATAAGGCTAGAAGGGTAGATGCCCCCTAGGATAGAGTTTCACTACGGTGCACCTCGGAATGCCCCAACCCTTACTAAGTCACAATTTATTGGTATTTCTAGCTTGCAAAATGTTGGGTATACCCTTAGGTTATAATGGAAGCCAATTGATTTGATCCCAGGCATAGCCCAGATCATTCTAATGAACTATTAATTCCCATGTTTAAAAAAATTAATTACTTATAGTTAATTATTTACACATATTAAGTAATGACCTACACCATTGATCAATGAACAAAACAAACTAAACAAAAAAATAACTACTAGCCCCATTGAACAAATTAATTTAATTCATTTTATAATGGGCATTGGGGGTTTGAGTGGTAAGCCAAATGATTTGTAGTCAAGGTCCTTAATATTTTATAATTCCAATTAGTGAAAGGATACTTTACTTCTATCTTAGGGCTTGGGAAAGTGAAACACTCTAGAGTCATTCATATTTTGCAACTTCAATGACTGCAGGTTGTATTTGGGGCTTGGGAAGACAAACTTCCTAGAATAATTGAATGTCATTTTTTCATTTTGTAGTCCCAATGGTTGAAGAATTTCTTTGTACAATAAGTTTTGAATAGTAATATACTCTTGAGCATAATCAAAGTTTCAAAAATTAAGATACTTCAAAATAATGCATGGACGGTCCCAACATCAAGTTAATAGTGGCATTGACTACATGGCACTCAAATCATCCCATTTTCAATGAGCCTCTTTTTTCTGGAGAGTCAGAGTTATACATGTTCTGATCATTTTTTTAAAAATCAATGATCCAGGTCATCTTAAAATTGGCCAAAACTCCCATGGTCAAAATTTACATCACAGAGGTGGAACTTTGTGTAGAGACCCCACTATGTAACACAAAAAAAAGATTTGATACCAATTAATTTAAATCCAGTGCAGCATGCTTAAAATGTGCATGCTTCTAATAGCACTATCGAAAACATGAATGCAACTAATTTATCATTCTCAAAGAAACATATACTTTTGATAAAAACTCAATGTTCGTGCACAACACTAAAAACCCATGAATAGAATTGATAAACAAAGATTAAAAAATCACTTATCTTTTAACATTAATGAGAAACTGATTGTGGGGGACAAACGTTCCTTCTAATCAAGATTTGTTGCTCCAAATCTCAGCAATAAATCACCCATGAGTTGGGGCTATGATTCCTCAAAAGAGGGTGTCTCTTGCACATCCCAATTCACCCCCACAACCAACTAGTTTTCTAATAGCTATCCCAATCCTCTATCTCCCTTACCCTCAACCTATGCAACCCAAGGAATTAGGACCCCCCTTCATTACATACAGTCCTTCGGGCCTTCCCACTTCCCTCCAAGGCTCCAACACAAGGTTGGATAGGAATCTCTATTGTTGGGGACTCCAGGGATGTTAGTTTCCCCAAGAAAACTAACAAAACAACCCATTGTTCAAGGKAAAATATYTCACACAAAAATMCCCCTCTCTACARGCCTAACAACCTGCTTCTTCATCCAACAAGAGCTCCAAYRGGCTACCSACAACACYTACTATGGTTTCCCTCAAGCTCCAATGMTCTGCACTYCCTTGCTKCTTCARAAATAGCTCACAAYGGCCACTCRAATTTCTCTTTTACCCATGAGAGTTTACTCACAATCCCCAAGGTTGAYTGTAMTTAGCCCCCATGCTCTCATAACTATGGGATGTGAAATTTCCCACCATCCCCTCTTACATGTGTTTAATGATTGSGATMTTATACACTCAAAAGGAAATTAGAAGGTTCATTCAAAGTATTAATTTTAGGAAAGTGGGTTGGAATTAATACCCATGAATAATCCCCCCCCTTGGACCCATTTCTTAGACATTCTTAAACATTCTCCTCTCTTGTGGAAACTTATCCCCCAATTACTCTGTATGTGTCCTCCCACAGCTAGCGTCATGTTTATTTTATTGTTATGATCATATATAATGTTTACAAATTACATATTTGGGCCCGCGGACATACATCATATTTAATTACACATTTCTAAAACATGGATTATAAATCATGGGGTTACACTTTGACTTCTAGCATAGTTCCTACTAGATTTGAGAGAATTTTTTCCTGAAGAAGGGGGGCAATATGATTTCCCCTTATACCACATTGTTGATAGCATAACAAAGGAATTCCCATGTATTTCAAATTTGTAGTGCTCAAAGGACTTCATTTATACTTTCTTTCTTAGGGGCAAGTTCAATGATTAAGGGAATGAAGGGTTTGAAGTTATTTTATGGTAGGCCTAGGCACCTAAATTCTTTTTGTTATGTTGTTGAAAAGTGAACCCCATTGTTAGCATGGAACCTATATGGATTATTGATTGGAGATCCCTTCATTCACATGTTCTCATTGTGTGATGCCTCAAATTGCTCGCTAATTCTCCAAGTATAGGTCTTCAACCAAGCACTAGCCTTGAGAAAAGAGTTCTTTGCTCGATGGGATGGTACTTAATCAAAATCCTTAATTTTAATTCCATCCTTTGCTTGGAAGTTGTGTTTCACATTTCTCATTAACCTAGGAACCTCCTCACTTGACAATGTTAGAACCAACTTGTCCTTCAATCCTTTGAGCATAGTTTGAGCATACCATAGTGAACTAGGGAACCAAATAGAGACTCTTGGTTTGACTCAATTATCTGTTTCGGATGAAATTTTATAGGGAGTTGCGGCTCGAAGAGTTCACTGCTGTGCCGGTTTGATCCTTCATATCAGACATCATTTCAACACTTTTCTGGGGCCAAATTCCTTCAAATAAGGCCTCAAATTGGGGTTTTAGTGTTTCTTTGGTATTTTTTAAATTAATGATTATCAGTTATCTCTTAGTTTATACACATAATCAAAAAAGTGAGTTGACAAATAGTTTCTCTCTAGTTAGCTCTTAGTTATTTGTCAGTTTTAGAGTCATGTGAGAATTTTCTAAAATTAGTTGTTTTCAAAAATCTCATATAGTAGTTATAAGGGGTTGAATTTCCATTGTAATAGTCAAGATAGAGAAGGAAAAAAAGAAACTTATTTTCCATTATCATGTGTTTGTATGGTTTTTATATCTCGTGAATGAATCAAAGTTTATTGGCTACATCAAGAGTCATGAAGGAGAATTTGGCCGCTCAGAATCAACAAAAGATGTATGCAAATAGGCACAAGGTAGAATGTAGCTTTGAGGTTGGGGACCTACTCTTTCTCAGGTTGCATCCTTGTAGACAATCATCGTTGAAGAAGAGTAGTGTAGAAAAGTTGAAGCATGGATTTTATGAACCCTACAGAGTAATCATGAGAGTTGGGGAAGTAGCATACGAGTTGGAGCTACCAGAGGGTAGAAAGATCCACAACACCTTCCATGTATCCTGCCTCAAGAAGTCATTATGACAGTAGGTCACCACTTCAATAGATATTCATCCACTAGATGAGGAAGGGCAGTTGGTTTTACCTTCCGAGAGGATTTTTGATGTCAGGGAATGAAGGATGAGGAGAAAAGTCATTCGAGAGTACTTGGTTGTATGGAGAGGATTTCCCGCGAAAGATGCTACTTGGGAAGGAGAGCAGATCTTACAACATCCTGATATTTAGTTGCTTGAAGACAAGCAACCTTGGGAAGGAAGGCTTGTAATGTCCCCTTACAATTGATCAAGACAGAGGATGAATCAATAGGCTATATGACTCATGTAAGTTATAGTCAATAAGGGAAAGGGAGTCAAGGAGGTTTAACTGGTGTCACTAGAATGATAAATCCTAAAGTGACATTAAATAAAATAAATAATTATATTTAAATGAAATTGGAGGGAAAATAAAGTGAGGGTTTGATTTGGTCAAAAAGGGGAAATATTTAGAAGGCTCAAAGGAAGGATAAATAGAGGCATAACCCTTCTCTTTGGCTTATGATTTGATCTCTCATTTTGGAGTGCTCTTGGAGCCATTGTTTCATTAGGGTTTAGAAAAACCCTTCCACTAGTGCAGTCCAATTTCGGTGGTGCAATACCCACCCTAGTTGAAAAAGAGGGGGAGTCCATCTAGGACTAACATTGGAGATTCACTTGGGAGTTTGCATTCAGTTGAGGATATACTGAGATATGCAATAGGTTTACGGAGCTTTCTAGACGAGATTGAGCCCAGACATTTGAAGGTTCAATAGGGTTTTAGAGAAATCAAGGTTTAGGGAATCCCCGTGGATTGAGTACATGACATCCTGCGAGGCCCCGCTAGACATATAGCAGTTGTCCCGTGAGGACCTCTGCGATCGAGGTTGTAACAGGTTGTTTGGATGGGGTTCATAGGGTCACAGGAGGGCCGCTAGCAGATGAGCGATCAAGGTTGTAACAATTTGTTTGGATGGGGTTCATAGGGTCACAGGAGGGCCGCTAGCAGATGAGACACTACTGGAGAAGAGCATCGGATGAAGCATCATAGATTGGCATCACTCCAGGTTTTCTTGTATTGTTTCTATTAGTAGATTTGTGCAGTTGCCTTGCAACCATTAGACTTGTGTGTTCAAGAGTATTCTGCAGTTCTTATTACAACCATTAGATGTCATTGTATTGTTGTAATTGGGGTTTCTATCCATAATAAGATGCCACAATTATCTACTCTATTTTCTATGTAATGGATGCACGCAACGTGTTTGACAATATTCTTATATGAGAAAACTGTTTGTAAGGGGTTAACAACAACATTAATACCAAGTGTTTGACATATTTACACAAAGAGAATTAACAATTTTGGATAGAAAACATAATATGCCCACATAACCTAGTTGGGAACATTACATATTTCTCACCCTCTAAGACATGGTTTACATATATATTTGTGGGCCCCCTCAGAGAACTCTCAAAGCATAATCATAGTGCTCCTACATGCATTTCTATCGCACTCACCATAAGAGTGCACTTGAAGTGCATTGATGGTGCTCCATAGAACATTTGTACTACACAAAGTACAATTATGGCATGCACAAGGGACTTGCAAAAAGGGAAAAATACAATGATGGTTCACCACAAGAGAAAATGTGGCAATGGTAGTACAAATGTGCTCTGGAGCACCATCATTGCTCTCCAAGTGCACTTAAAGGGGGCCTTGTTTGTAAGCTTACTATCTAACATGCTTTGGGAGGTCGATGACTTGCCGATGTAGAGGCTTTAATGGTCTATGTCAACATTTAATAGTGTGTGGGTTTCTTGATGACTTGCCGATGTAGAGGCTTTAGGAGGTTGATGACTTGCCGATGTAGAGGAAGAACGCTGATTTCTCGACCATTAATTTTCTAGTCGGTGGCCAATCCACACACTGATGAAAGGAACCAGTTACCACTGTAAATAATATCATGATGGTCGCGTACATTTTTTTATTATCTTTTCCTTTATCTGAATGTGTGTCACGTTGAATTTGCAGCGTGACACACATTCATGATATTCTTTACAGCGGTAACTGGTTCCTTTCACATGGTTACAACCAGACTTCTTGACGGACAAGATTAGATGGAAACCACGTCAGCCTTCACTTGGCAATGATAATATGCTCAGCGTGTAAGAACTTTCACATCTGCTACAACTTTACAAGGAAGAAGCACTGGTACAGCTCATCGCGTAAGAATTTTCACATCTGGTAAGATAAGATGCTCGACGTGTAGGAAGCTGACAATTGTAATCAATTCATGTTCCGTGAGCATTTTGAGAGGAAGCTTCTCAAGCTCTCATAATATAAGATCTCAACCCCTTCTCCCAATSAATAAAAACCCTTTTATTCATAGAGAAATACCTAGTGGGGAAGTTCATCACGAAATGGCCAAGTCATAAGGTTCTTGAACCGTAGCTATAATAATATTAGGTCCTCTAATGAAGAGTGTTGTGAGCTTCTCTTTGCGGTAGATGATACATAGYTTTCATGTTCTAAATGAAGGAAGATCATGATTTGATAGGAAGAAGCTAACCTTACTTTTTAGCATTGAACCACTGGCCAATGAATTTTGACCTGGAAAAAGTCATCCTTGTAGAAAACCCGATGTTGGTCCATCACATTCATTTTCCACTCATTTTTTTGGGATGATCCAACTTTCCAAGTGATAGGAAACAAAATAGGCAAGTGTTGTATTGATAAGGCAACACCAAAAAATTGTCAATGCATGTGCATGAATCTACACAAAAGTTAACCTCAAGAAAGGTCTTCTAGATGAAATAAGGTTAAATCTAGATGATTGGTGTCATATTTAGGGGATAGATTATAGGTATCTCCATAGGTGCAATAAGTGCCATGAATATGGCCATTTTGCGAAGAACTATAAGCAGGGGTGGCCTACTCCTCAGACACAATCGGAATCAAAGCAATCAATGAAAATAGTGAATAGGGGGGAGAAAATACAACACTCACCCCAATGAATCCAAAACAAAGCTCTTTATCTATTGGAAAACTATTTTGAAATTTTAGACCCAAGCAATGATAAGGAGGATAAAGAATCACTATCAATTACTCACACTCTAGAAGAAGTTACAAAAGATCCTTGATGAGAATTAGGTGGTGATGAAGAGCATGCTAATGAGGCTTTGGAACATGATGTACCTGAAATCGAGGGAGAGACCCCATCCTATACGAGAGTCCTTTGGAGAAATCCCACCCCCACCTTTATTTACTCCCTACTTACCCAAAGAAAAAAGTCGAAGGAAGAGTTGAGGGCCATTAAGGAAAAAGCAATGGGATCTCAATTCTTATTAGCCAAATATGGCTAAACCTTGGGCACTCCAAACGAATCTTAAGTACGTTTTTCAAATGTATATTACTTAGCAAGCTATCTATAAAGCATTTTAAAAGTTTACAAGTAATTGGATATAGGATTAGATGAAAGAAAGACTTTTCATATCGATCCTCCATAGATCATATTAGGGATGAAAATCAGTGTGTAGAAGTAGTAAGGCAATTCCATCCTTTGTACTCAGTTGTATGGGTATAGTCACAACCCTCCTCTGTTTTCTTCGGAATGCAATTTTAATTGTTATTATAAATAAATAAAAATGGCGTTGGCACAAAACTTCTCCCACCACCTTGTTTAGTCGTTGGCTTGATTTATGTTGTGTCAATGACATAACAATACATATTTTTATCTCCAAGAATGCAATGTAATATTTCTACACACTCCCTATGGAATACCCCTGGCACAATGACATTAAATGATGTGGTTAGTGAACAATGATAAGAAATATAAAAACCAAAAGAAAGTCATGGAAATGAAAGATGTTCCAAAGTCTAGGAAGAGACAAGTGTAAAGGAAACAATATGCCGTGCAACAAACAAACAAGCGCTCTTCATGGTTGATCTCCTTCATCCACTAGCTCCATCTTCACTATTGATTTCCTTCATCGACTCGCTTACAGGTGAAACTATAGAAAATGAATATTTCTATTTTTAGTGGAGACCAAAAGTCAACCAATTTGAAGTAAACAAAACACTGAGAACAACAATCAACTCAATCTAGTCCATTGTTCATGTTTGCAAGCACTGTCACTTAGCACATGCTCACAAGAAAATCTTGGCAATGTTCTTAACTAGTGGTATTTGTAATCATTAAAGGAATCCATAACATAGATTTTAGTTAACTTCTCTTTACTATGTCATGTCAGTGTGTTGTTTTTGGTAAATGATGTAAAATAGGGATTCGTTCTCTCCTTCACCTTTAGTTTGGGATCCTAGAGTTATTGCCACCGCAATAATTCATGGTCCTCCACTTCTAGGTAGAACCAAATCAATGCAATGGTAAAAATGGTTTCCACAAAAATAAGGATAACAAATGTAATGAAGTGTATGCTTTGAGGTGTGTCAAGGGGCCAAAAATTCAGTGTTCCTATATTTAATTTAGTGCTTAAATATGCACGATGATTGTAGCAAGACTGCTATGAGGACGAACCATCACACCAATGTTTAATGAGATGACAAGTCTTCTATGTGTCTTTCTATACATCATTTAAATGATACTCGAGTTTCCATCCATTTATGTATGTGTGTGATCATCTTTACTCCAAAGTACAAATAGAAAACAATTCAGCTTCAATCCCTAAGACAACAACAAAAGCTATAGAAAACTCAATATAGAATCCACAATAAAATCATGAAAGAGGTGACAATACCCATCAAGAAATTCTCTCCATGAGGAAGTTGAGGCTAAGATAACTCCAAAATACTATGTGGTTTCTCCAAGCTATCAGTTACCTAAAATTCACAAAGAAAATTATCCACTCATACCCACAGTAAATACTATGGCTCCCCCACAAACAAATTAGTGAAATACCTTGCAAAGAAACTCATGATTATGGTTGGGAAAACACACTCCTTTTTCAAATACTCTACTCATGTGATCAAAGAAATAAGAAATATAAAGGTTGAAGAACAAAATCCTCTGGTCAACTTCAATGTAGCCTCACTATATACCAAAACTCTCATACTAGATGATGCTATCAAGGTAATCAAGGATATCACAGATAAGGAATTTGCAAATCTTATTAATTTTTTCTTGAAATCAATGCATTTTAGGTTTCATGGAAATATTTATGAACAAATCGAAGGCATCGCAACAAGATCCAAATTGTTGTCGACAATCATTGATTTGTACATGAAATAACTTAAAAATAAATCTATTGATTCCTTTCCTCTCAATCCTCAACTAAGGAAAATATTTGTGGCTAACACGTACATAATTTGGACACATGGAAAATAAATCTTAGACATGTCTAAAGATCTGACATTTGAACAATCAAGCTAAGAGCATAAGAGTCATAATGGAAATAGAAGAAAACAATAGCATCCCATTTGTTGATATCCTTATGATCTCTAAGAGAAATGGTGGCCCACTTTCCCATCAAGTATACCAAAAGAAAACTCATATAAACATGTATCTTCATGCTAATTCTCATCACCACCCCATTCAAAAGCTTGGTGTCATCAACACACTAGTGGCTCAAGCTATCAGAGTTTTAGATAATGATCACATAGAGTAAGAATTAAGACACGTGGCCAAAGTTTTCAAAAACAATGGCTATAAGGAATACCAATTCAAAAATTTTGTCTTAAAATATAGGAGGGGACACCACAATATTTGTGGACTTGAAGAAGGAAATATGATCCCATTTCCTTATATCAAAGGAACCACAAACAAAATTGCAAAACTTATTAAGAAAAGTAATATCAAAGTGACCTTCACCCCTCCTAACATTCTAAAGAACATGTTGGATTATGCTAAAGATACCATTTATCTAAAACGTCAAAAGGGTGTTTATACCATTCCCTACTTATGTGGAAATCATTATATTGATGAGATAGGGAGATCTCTACAAGTTAGACTTATAGAGTGTTGTGTTGATATTAAATATAATCATGTTAAAAGATCAAGCTTGGTAGAGCACTCTCAAGACATTGACCATCTCATTTTCATATAG
>JASDQU010817709.1:22893-35632 GCA_032191745.1 Picea mariana
TTTTGGGATGATCCAACTTTCCAAGTGATAGGAAACAAAATAGGCAAGTGTTGTATTGATAAGGCAACACCAAAAAATTGTCAATGCATGTGCATGAATCTACACAAAAGTTAACCTCGAGAAAGGTCTTCTAGATGAAATAAGGTTAAATCTAGATGATTGGTGTCATATTTAGCGAATAGATTACAGGTATCTCCATAGGTGCAATAAGTGCCATGAATATGGCCATTTTGCGAAGAACTATAAGCATAGGTGGCCTACTCCTCAAACACAATCAGAATCAAAGAAATCAATGCAAATAGTGAATAGGGGGGAGAAAATACAACACTCACCCCAATGAATCCAAAACAAATCTCTTTATCAATTGGAAAACCGTTTTGAAATTTTAGACCCAAGCAATGATAAGGAGGATAAAGAGTCACTATCAATGACTCACACTCTAGAAGAAGTTGCAAAAGATCCTTGATGAGAATTAGGTGGTGATGAAGAGCATGCTAATGAGGCTTTGGAACATGATGTACCTGAAATCGAGGGAGAGACCCCATCCTATACGAGAGTCCTTTAGAGAAATCCCACCCCCACCTTTATTTACTCCCTACTTACCCAAAGAAAAAAGTCGAAGGAAGAGTTGAGGGCCATTAAGGACAAAGCAATGGGATCTCAATTATTATTAGCCAAATATGGCTAAACCTTGGGCACTCCAAATGAATATTAAGTACGTTTTTCAAATGTATATTACTTAGCAAGCTATCTATGAAGCATTTTAAAAGTTTACAAGTAATTGGATATAGGATTAGATGAAAGAAAGAATTTTCATATCGATCCTCCATAGATCATATTAAGGATGAAAATCAGTGTGTAGAAGTAGTAAGGCAATTCCATCCTTTGTACTCGGTTGTATGGGTATAGTCACAACCCTCCTCTCTTTTCTTCGGAATGCAATTTTAATTGTTATTGCAAATAAATAAAAATGGTGTTGGCACAAAACTTCTCCCACCACCTTGTTTAGGCGTTGGCTTGATTTATGTTGTGTTAATGACATAACAATACATATTTTTATCTCCAGGAATGCAATTTAAGATTTCTACACACTCCCTATGGAATACCCCTGGCACAATGACATTAAATGATGTGGTTGGTGAACAATGATAAGAAATATAAAAACCAAAAGAAAGTCATGGAAATGAAAGATGTTCCAAAGTCTAGGAAGAGACAAGTGTAAAGGAAACAATATGTCTTGAAACAAACAAACAAGCGCTCTTCATGGTCGATCTCCTTAATCCACTAGCTCCCTCTTCACTATTGATTTCCTTCATCGACTAGCTTACAGGTGAAATTATAGAAAATGAATATTTCTATTTTTAGTGGAGACCAAAAGTCAACCAATCTGAAGTAAACAAAACATTGAGAACAACAATCAACTCAATCTGGTCCATTGTTCTATTTTTTATATAAAAAGTAATATCTACCCAAAATGGTGAGTTTCTATGCCTATCACATAATTTAATGAGAAGGAAAAACCCACATTGAGAGAACTTTGGAATGAATTCATGACCCACCATGCTATCAGTGATCAAGCCAAAACAAAATTACTTATTCTAGAAACATGCATTGTCATTTTCACTGGAGATATTAAAAAATGAAATAATAACTTTTGCGGTCTTAGTTGTCATCACCCAAGAAACAACTTTCCATCTAATAAAATAGGTCACTCAATCACAAATGAAATGACCAAGGCATTCACGATTTGGGTTCCAACTAAGTGTTTATAATCAATGCCTTATATCGACATCTAAAGGATCATACATAGCTTTGGTTGATTGCATTATAATAATAATAATAATAATAATAGGGTTATGTCCAAGACAAATGCCAAATTGATGTATGAGACCCCCTCATTTGTGGGATAAGGGACCCCCTTAACAATGCCATGCTTAACCCTATTAAGAACCTCTCCACCCTAAAAAAAATTCCATCACCATTACCATTATTGAAAACTAAAACAATGAATGGAGGAAGCTTCATGTTTGCAAGCACTATCACTTAGTACATGCTCACAAGAAAATCTTGGAAATGTTCTTAACTAGTGGTATTTGTAATCATTAAAGGAATCCATAACATAGATTTTAGTTAACTTTTCTTTACTATGTCATGTCAGTGTGTTGTTTTTGGTAAATGATGTAAAATAGGGAGTTGTTCTCTCCTTCACCTTTAGTTTGGGATTCTAGATTTACTGCCACCGCAATAATTCATGGTCCTCCACTTCTAGGTAGAACCAAATGAATGCAATGGTAAAAACGGTTTCCACAAAAATAAGGATAACAAATGTAATGAAGTGTATGCTTTGAGGTGTGTCAAGGGGCAAAAAATTCAGCGTTCCTATATTTAATTTAGTGCTTAAATATGCATGATGATTGTAGCAAGACCCCTGCTATGAGGAAGAACCATCACACCAATGTTTAATGAGATGACAAGTCTTCTATATGTCTTTCTATACATCATTTAAATGATACTTGAGTTTCCATCCATTTATGTATGTGTGTGATCATCTTTACTCCAAAGTACAAATGGAAAACAATTCAGCTTCAATCCCTAAGACAATAACAAAAGCTATAGAAAACTCAATATAGAATCCACAATAAAATCATGAAAGAGGTGACAATACCCATCAAGAAATTCTCTCCATGAGGAAGTTGAGGCTAAGCTAACTCCAAAATACTATGTGGTTTCTCCAAGCTATCAGTTACCTAAAATTCACAAAGAAAATTATCCACTCATACCCATAGTAAATACTATGGCTCCCCCACAAACAAATTAGTGAAATACCTTGCAAAGAAACTCATGATTATGGTTGGGAAAACACACTCCTTTTTCAAAGACTCTACTCATGTGATCAAAGAAATAAGAAATATAAAGGTTGAAGAACAAAATCCTCTGGTCAACTTCAATGTAGCCTCACTATATACCAAAACTCTCGTACTAGATGATGCTATCAAGGTAATCAAGGATATCACAGATAAGGAATTTGCAAATCTTATTAAATTTTTCTTGAAATCAATGCATTTTAGTTTTCATGGCAATATTTATGAACAAATCGAAGGCATCGCAACAAGATCCAAATTGTTGTCGACAATCGTTGATTTGTACATGAAATAACTTTAAAAAAAATCTACTGATTCCTTTCCTCTGAATCCTCAACTAAGGAAAATATTTGTAGCTAACACGTACATAATTTGGACACATGGAAAATAAATCTTAGACACGTTTAAAGATCTGACATTTGAACAATCAAGATAAGAGCATAAGAGTCATAATGGAAATAGAAGAAAACAATAACATCCCATTTGTTGATATCCTTATGATCTCTAAGAGAAATGGTGGTCCAATTTCCCATCAAGTATACCAAAAGAAAACTCATATAAACATGTATCTTCATGCTAATTCTCATCACCACCCCATTCAAAAAATTGGTGTCATCAACACACTAGTGGCTCAAGCTATCCGAGTTTTAGATAATGATCACATAGAGCAAGAATTAAGACACTTGGCCAAACTTTTCAAAAACAATGGCTATAAGGAATACCAATTCAAAAATTTTGTCTTAAAATATAGGAGGGGACACCACAATATTTGTGAACTTGAAGAAGGAAATATGATCCCATTTCCTTATATCAAAGGAACCACAAACAAAATTGCAAAACTTATTAAGAAAAGTAATATCAAAGTGACCTTCACCCCTCCTAACATTCTAAAGAACATGTTGGATTATGCTAAAGATACCATTTATCTAAAACATCAAAAGGGTGTTTATACCATTCCCTACTTATGTGGAAATCATTATATTGATGAGATAGGGAGATCTCTACAAGTTAGACTTATAGAGTGTTGTGTTGATATTAAATATAATCATGTTAAAAGATCAAGCTTGGTAGAGCACTCTCAAGACATTGACCATCTCATTTTCATATAGGACACAAAAAAAATATCACTAAGATGGACCAGAATGGTAAAAGAAAGGTTTTTGAGGCCCATGAAATTGAAGAAAAATATTGTAATGTGCTTAATCAATAGTATTTTTAATCATTGAAGGAATTGATAGCATAGATTTTACCTAGATTCTYTTTACTCTATCATGTCAGTTTGTTGTGTATGGTAATGATGTAAAATAGGGAGTCATTCTCTCCTTTATTGTTAGTTTGGGATCGTAGAGTCGATGCCTCCACCATTGTTCATGTTACTCCACTTCTAGATAGAGCCAAATCAATGAAATGATAATGAACATTGCCACAATAATAAAGATAATAAACGTAATGAAGTGGATGCTTTGAGGTGTATCAAGGGGCAAAAAACTTGCCATTCCTATATTTATTTAAGTTATCACTTAAATACACAAGAGGATTATAACATGACCCTTGATACGAGGAAGAATTATCAAACCAATATTTAAGGAGATGATAATTCTTCTATATGTCTCTCTATACATCATTTAAGTGATACTTGAGTTTACGTCCATTTATTTGAGTATGTTTGATCAAATTTACTCTAGAATGCAAATAAAAAACAATTAAACTTCAATTAATAAGCCATCAATAGAGCTTCCAAAGATGCCTCCACGACGACTATATTTAAAAGATAGAATACCATTGTATTTTATTTGTTATATTTAATTAGCAATGACCTACACACATATTTAAGATATGTTGTATAATTTTTACTTAAGGGTTTAGTTGAGGTGGTTGGGAGAACTATTTGTTCTCCTCTCCATCCAAGTTCAATTTTCTCTAAGTGACATGTTGGACCATTGTGATATGGCTAGAAGGGTAGATGCCCACTAGAATAGAGTTTCACTTCGATGCACCTTGAGATGCATGGACTTTTGCTAAGTCACAAGTTAGTTAATGATTTACACATTTAGGAAGGAATATCTTTATGCCGAAGGCATATCTTAGGGATAGGTTTTGTAGAAAAACTGTCAACTGGTTGACAAGTTTTCCAAAACCATCATCCAAAACCACCTTTGTACAACTATAAATATCCTCCCACAACAAGAAACAAGCAAATAGGTGAGAAGGTAAGTTCATTTGAAGATATGTCAAATTTATCTATAGTCTGCCAGCACCCCACTTTGTTGTACCACTTTGTTTCATTTAAATGGGAGATGTGACTGAGAAATGATGGCGGTGGCAGTGGAACTGGTTACAAACACTAGAATTTATGAGTATCAATCTGTCAGTTATTTTTAGAGGGTTACGAGTGCACACAAATCCAGAATATAAAACAATTTTCATATGGTTACGAGTGGAAACCATCCCTTCAAAACTGCCCCTCTGTCATCGTTTGAATCACACACTGTCAGAGCTCACCGCCTTTTGCTGCACCTCCTTCTGTCAAGTTGCACCACCCTAAACAATACAATATGTGTGTACACCCATCCCTCCCCTTTGGCTTGCCTCTGCTGGCTCATATAGTTCCACTGCAACAAGTGAAAAAGAGGAATCAAAATTATCACCGACGAAGCATAATGGTGCTCCAACGCTGGGGAGGTTTGACTACGCTACAAATCCACCATCGTTGTTGCCCCTTTAAATCGGAAGCCAAAAGATCTTCCCACTTCTTTTATGGTATGAAAGGAAGCCTTTGTACTTGTCTTTTGAGGTTTGATTGAGTGAAAGGCATCCTCTGTACTTGTCTTTTGAGGTTTCATTGGGTGCCAGATCTCGCAGGTTGGTCTTATCTTTGTTTTTTATAGTATAAGTGAAGCTGCTAATGTGGTGGCATTAGATTCTCCTCCTTACAAGGGCCAGGTACTTCTATAGAAACATTCGATGGAAAATTATAAAAAAATATCTCAAATTGAAGATGCTATGAAATAATAGATTGTAGATGTGTAGGGATGGCAAATTGCAGTGTTATTCCCACCAACACTACCTACATAGTAGGAGAAATGATACCTTGGTTATGGTAGAAATTAGAAATATCCTAGATGAGTGGAAGCACATGTTCTTTGATCTTCTCTGGTCGCATCTTAATCTCTCTATTACCCTAGGTCATGAGTTTTGGTGTGGGTGAGATGCATAAAGTTGTAGACAGGTTCAAAAACTCTCCAAATTAGGCCTGTGTAATTTGAATGTAGGTGAAGAATTAATTACCTTGAGATGAAGAGGTATTGAAGAGAATCTTGTTGACGGTAGCATTGAGAAGGACTACGATATTTTTGTGGTTAGCAGACTTGAGAATATTTGTTTTTGTGTGTCTTTTTCCATTGTTGTAGAAAATGGAGGTGTTGATCTTGGATCCCTTCACATGATCCAATGCATATCCATTATCTGGAACGACTCCTGCCTCCAAGAGACCATTTCTGAAAGCGGATGACTAGGAGGAGAGATTATATGGTTTGATTATCCTAATTTGTAATATGCATAGGTTACATGTGGATATCTGACAACATTCAATGTAACACAAAAATGTTACAAACTTACTGGTGATCATCCCTGCCCACGAGAGAGGTTCTACAAGATGTCTGTAGCCACCTACACCTATACAAAGAACAACAAAACATATTCAAACTTGAACCTATCCCAGTATAAAAACCTTTCCCGCCTCTTCCCCCACACAACCATGCACATGAATGCTCCAAGAACATAGTCATTCCTAGAAATCATTGAGTACACATGCTCGATCTCTTGGTGCTCCAACATGCCTTACGCCTTTCTTCTTAATTATAAAGCCTACCCCTATGAAATAACAAGATACAAAGGCGAGCACACACCCTTTAATATTTCTTGACGACAATCTTCTATCTATTTCTTTTAATCTTTTCACCAGGACTTCCATCTTGGAAAAAAATTGAACTGAAAATTGTCTATCTATTTCTCTTAATATTTTCACCAGGACTGCCATCTTGGAAAAAAATTGAATTGAAAATTGTATCTTAAGTAAGTATGCCACTTGCAAAACCTCAGCCTTGAATTGGATTCAAAAGATTGTACATCCAATACCTACCCATGAATGTTCTCAGATACCAATATAAGGAATCTGCAAACCAGTGCGTGGTTTCTAAGCAACTCTAGAATATAAAACAATTTTTCCACAGTTAAAATATATCTGTCTAGCTAAAACCAGCTCAATCGACCTCGTTACATTGTGAAGCCGTAGTTATCTTGTGAAATACAGGGTTTTGAGGACTGTTCACTGAAAGATATTAGGATTCTAGAGCTACAACACTGTAATCTTTGTCTTCTTTTCGGATAATTTGTGGGATTCTGGACCTTTTTTTAAGGGGAATATTTGATTTGTTGTGATAGAGAAAATTAAATCTTGTTCTATATTC
The DNA here is from genome assembly GCA_032191745.1 of Picea mariana. NCBI lineage: Eukaryota > Viridiplantae > Streptophyta > Pinopsida > Pinales > Pinaceae > Picea > Picea mariana. Next base: position 30,224 of record JASDQU010817709.1, read on the forward strand.
CGGAGAAGTCTGGAAAATATGAGTGGAGACGGCTCCATGGCCCCTGATATTGGGAAATTAAAAGTAAAAACTCTTAAATAAACTTAAACGACCAAACTTATGCTTAGTTTTATGGTTTGTGTACTCAATAATACTACATATTTTCAGTAAGCAATGTGTGTACAATCCTTGAGCTTGTGAAGGTCGTTTGAAGAATTTTTCACTCCTATCTTTTGGTAATTTTAGTGGATTTTTTGTCTAGCAAGATCGACCAAGCTTATGAGGTGAACAATATTCGTTTGTTGCAGGTGATTGAGCTGTTCATTTAACTTTCTATTCGGTTGGTTGATCTGCCACTTTTTTGCCCTTTTCTTTTTCTTTGGCACCATTTGTAGAAATTCTATAAGATAAGTATAATGGAGGTAACTGCGTGTTTTTAAAGAGTTATTTATGGGAAATACATTATTATATTTTGTTCCAAAGATCATTTGGGAGAATTGATTGGAAAAACAAAATCCAAGGAGAAAAATGGTAAAGAGATGAGAAATACTCCATGAAAAAAAAAAACACCGAACAGTGAAAAGTCACATGTAAAACTAATGGAAAACAAAAATGAGAGTTGGGTAAAAAGATTAGAAATACCCAATTGCAGAACAGGGTATGACATTCCCCAACAAGTTTGCGACCAAATCTGCAATTTTTTGGCAGACCTTAGTATACACAATACCTGCAACTATTGCAAGTCACGGTTAGGATAGAAAGAGAAGAGAGTTCCTTACATGTTTCCATTACTGATTGCAGCTATGATTATCAACAACCATCCAAATTTCTACAGTTATGCAGACAATCTGAATATTGAAAATGAAGGTGTCTGGATGAGAGTCTTTATCCGGAGCCTTGATGGTGAAGTTAGGAAGTGGTTTAGAGGATTGACCCCTGGATCCATTGTTGGTATTGAGGATTTAGATGATGTGTTCTTGAGACAATGGGGGGGTAAAAAGGATTTTATGTATTATATTATAGAGTTTGGGTCCCTAAAGATGAATGAGGGAGAATCTGTCTTCGACTTCTCCAAAAGATTCAACAAAATGTACAATAAAATCCCTGCTAAAATAAATCCCACAAAAGCCTTTGCCAAAATCTCTTATGCTAACGGATTTGACCGATTTGTGCTTCCTTCTAAGAGAGAGAAGAGATACTTCCCTAGCTCAAATGCAAGATGCGGTCGTGGAAGTAGAATCTAATGTGTTGGCAGTCAACAGGATAAAAAATAAGGCTGATGAAGACAGGAGAAAGGGAAGATTTGAGGCCTCAACCATTGGATCCTCTGCTAATGATACATATGATGAAGAAAGAAGAAGAGTGTGAGAATCTTGAATAAGAAGTTGTCACATTAAGAGCTAAAGTTTTTCAGCTCAACAAGAAAAACCAAGAGAGAGGAAGTTCCACATCAACAGTAAATAAAGTTGAGGATAAATGTTACAGGTTACTAGAAAGGAAGAATGAAGAAAAGGATAAGAGTTATGCATAAATCATCAAAGGCCCTATCAAAAAAGAAGATCCCTCAAAGGATAAAATATCATAAATGAAGAAGACTCAATAAAAAGATTACAGAAGAGATGGGTATCAAAGAAGACCCTCCACTTTTAGGTATAAAAAAATATTCAATCATTGTGAAGGAAACAACAAAAGAGAAGATCATGATCATTCAATGCATGAATTCATAAGGACTACATCATTAAGAAGATCATTTACTTCCAGGTATCAAAGTTTCTCTTATGGTTATTATTTTACTTGTAATAAATTTGGACATAAAGTTTTAGATTGCAGAGCTTATGGAAGAAATGTTAAAACAATAAATGATTATGTGGCTCCATACAATATTGAGTGTCACAATTGCCACAACTATGGACACATAGCTCATGATTGTAGAAGCATGATGCATACTTCCATGAAATAAAACACTAATATCAAATGCAAGAAGATTTGGAAAATAAAGAAAGAACAAGTGAATGAAGAACAAGTGAATAAAGAACAGGTAAAGGAAGAACCTTTGAATGAAGAATAGGTACAGGTGAATGAAGAACTCCCAAAGATCATACTCTCAAGATTTGTAGTAGTGAAATATCATGATGAATATACAGGAAAAGAGGAAGATGTCAGAATTCAAGAAGATGATGAAGAGGAAGATGTCAGAATTCATATGATAGAAGAGGAATATTACTCTGCATTAGGATGGCTTCCTCCACCTTTTTGAGCCATCCGGATTGGAGATTCCCAATAAATATGAATATTGAAGAGGGGGAGTCTAAGAAACAACTCTACAGATCCGAGAACCATCTTTCAAGTAGTCTGAAGTATCTACAGAGTGATGGAAGAAATACAGAGTGACAATTTGATTATTCGAGGAGCAACTTTCAGAACACATTCCCATGCATCTATCAACTAAAAATTATGAAGTATATTGACACAATTCTGAGGAAGAGGTTCATGATTGTATATAGTATTACATGTATGCATTCAGTTACAACAAGATCGAAGAAGTCTTCAGAAGAGTAAAGTGATAGACGAGTCAACATCGTGTGCAGTTGTGTAGCAGATTCATGGACAATTTTATGACATATGGACATATATGGATTCATGATATATTTTGAAGGTCTAGACAAATATATGATAGAAGATGAAAAAATATTGACAAGTGGAATTGGTTAGTCACATGAAGGAAAGCAGTGAAAGGCATAGTAGAACAGGTGAAGAGAAACTGACAGCAGAATCCATACCGTTAGAGGGAAATTGTTGAAAATTATGGTCATTGATGTAACTTTGAATGATTTTTATATATGCCAAAGAATTATAAGAGGAAGCACCAATGGACAAGAATCACCCTAAGAGAGGAAATAAAGCAAGTACAGGAAGCCCCACGTTGATCTGCATGACATAATGCAGAGAAGTCAAGGGGAGAGAAATAATCAGAGAAAGAGATCCATAAAGAAAGATCATAAGCATGAAGATAGGGGGAGACATACCATTAGGGGGAGTTACCATTTTTCCCATGATATCAAAGAAGGAGAAAGTGAAAGACCACAAGTGAAATATCTGAAGCATGAAGACAAATGGATCAACCCCAAAGTGAGATACCCTTTTCCATTGATGTCAAAGGGGGAGAGAAACATGAGGAGAGAAACATCTGGAGAGATAGATGAGGAGCGATGGTCACAGGGGGAGTATGAGTGTTGCCATCGATGCCAAAGGGGGATATTGTTGGCAAGTTGGTTGTCATTGATTTCAAGATAAGTGGTTGTCATTTATGTCAATAGATGTGATGGGTGTACTTGAAGAAGTTTACAAAAATCCCCATATGTGTGGTCATGAAGTCCAAAGTTGTTTGAGGAATAACGACATGAAGGACAGTGTAAATGCAGGTAACACACTCATAGATGGATATTCATCGTTGTTTCATTTACAGTCATAGGTGGTACATCATGTGGTTCCTCATGGTTGAAGAGATATACCCTCATGAAGTTGTAAGCCCCAAAGAATGGTTAAGAATCTCCTAAACAGTTACAATTCATTAATTAAAGGGTAAAGTGGTTGTAATAAGAAGCCCTAAAGTTAATAAGAGAAGTTACTTAGAAAAAATATAAATACACCTCAAAGAGTCTTTCATAAGTATAACACACACACACACACGTTATTGAATATATTTTATGGGGGCTGGTTGTCACTAAGTAAGCTAAAACTATGGACTAATAAGAACCCGTCGGGGACTAATAAGAAACAATGTGCAAATGATTTAATCATAGCATTCTAGACCTTTCAAAGGTTGACCCAGAACAAAATCTTGACCCATACTGTTTTGGTGCCCATGTATCCTTCATTGAAACAAATATTGTGTTCAAGATTTTAGTTATCTTGTACATAAATTTGCAAATTAGTACATAAATGTTTTACATGTTAATACATCATTTATATAAAAACAAAAAACATGGTAGAAAATAAAAGATAATTTTTTTAAAGACAAAAGGAAACTTATCACAAGTCAAAGAATAATCATAAAATGATTATTTCCCAATAAATATATTATACATGACTAAAATATTCTATAATAAATAGTTCTCGTACTTTTAAGTTAAAGAAAAATCATAAACTGATTATTTTCCTTATACATAACCAAAATATTTTGCAGTAGACAATTTTCATGCTTTACATGATTTGATCATTACTAACCAGAGAGAAAAAATAAATCATTATTATATAATTTTGATGCAACAAAATACTATGTGAACTTATATGGAAAAAAACAAAACAAAGAAAGACATGAAAAAAAAAAAAAATTAAATTTTTTTGAGGAAAAACATTATTTTATGAATTTCTGGTAAATATATTACACTAATATGAACTAAAAGAGTGCATATTAGATCAATATCATGTAACTGCACAATTCTTAGAGTTTAAAATACATGTTGATACATTACACTTATACTCTCCAATATATGTTAAGGACATCTTTTATAGGTGGATAAGGTGTATGCGAAGACATTGGAAAATATTTTGGAGTTCTTCCTCCAACTACTTTATATGACCAAACATCATTTCTTATACTATGCATACTTAAATAAGTTCTTCCACCAAATACTTTATCTGACCAAAAGTGGAATTTGGATAGGAAGGTTATTGTTTTAATTAGTCCTTTTGAGGATCAAAATAAATTGTAAGTTGTGCATAGCGTATATAAAAATAACTAATGTTCAGCTCATGAGAGCTTTAGTTTAATATTTTAAGTTAAACTAAGCGAATTCAATCTAAGATGCTCCATACTACGATAAATTAATGTTGATTTGTAGGCAAATAAAAGGAACATACACTAACCAAAATACATAGTTTGAATTTATAAACAATGAAAAACATGTATCACTAAGAAACAATTTTGATTCAGACAAAATGATATTTAGGTGTATATTCAGAGAAAATGATATTTAGGAAGGGGGGTGGGTAGGGTATGTATACCACCGTAGACTTTACCAATTTGGTGCCGAGAAAAATGATATTTAGATGTATAAACAATATAAGTGTGCACATGATAAATCATAATCATTATCTCCTTGAAAAACATATATTTAGATTTATAAAGAACAATAAAATATAATCACTATACTTCATACAAAAATATTTTTGAGTCTATACACACTAAACAATAGTGTTAAGATTACAGATTCAATCCTTATCAAGAATAAATCAAAAGTATTCATGATTACATTGTTGGATTACTGAGAGGGGGGTGAATCAGTAATAGAGCAATTTAACCATATAATCCAAGTGTTATATCAATGAAGCATTATTATCCAATAACTGCAGAGTAAATAAGCAATGAACAAATGAACAATCATACACATACACAGTACACCAGTGTTTTACGTGGAAACCCAAATC
>JASDQU010817710.1:34673-46992 GCA_032191745.1 Picea mariana
TTGAAGAAGAAAGAAGAAGAAAACATTGCATAGTATCTTATGAGAGTAGATGAAATTGTCAACACAATCAGAGGACTGGGAGAAGAATTGGAAGACAAAATAGTAGTCCAAAAGGTACTCAGATCACTCCTAATGAGATGTGATCCCAAAGTATCTACCTTGGAAGACTGAGAGAATCTTGAAAAACTCACAATGGATGAACTACATGGGATTATCACGTCCTATGAAATGAGAATAGGACAAGAAAAACCTTCAAAAGGTGAAACAACCTTAAAAGTCTCAAAAGGAACTAAAAACCATGAACATGTATTGAATGAAAGCAACTTAGACATATCCGATGAGGAAGAAGCAAACTTCATTAAGAAACTTGAGAAATGATCTGGCAAGTACAAAGGGAAGTTACCTCTCAAATGCTTCAACTGTGGTAAAATTGGACACTTTGCTTCCAAAATCCCTTATCCCAAGGAAAAATATAGTGATGACGAAGAATCCTACAATTATAAAGAACATAAAAAGGGGAAAGCCCAATAGAAAAATAAATTCTATAAGAAAAAGAAAAAGAAAATATTCTAAAGACGATAGTAGCTCATCTGACATGAGTGAAGATGACGATACAGAGGTTCTATTTGTGGGAATAGAAACTCAAACTGACACTACTGAAGATAATAATTATGAAAATGAAGAGAATCCAAAAGTTGAAGGAGAATTTGATCTCGAAGGAGAACTCATTAGTGCCCTCGAAGAACTAAGAAGATGTAGAAGGAAAAACAAATTATTAAAAGAACAATTGTTAGATTATAAGGAAGGACAAAGATCAAGAGAAGAAGAAGCTTCAAAAAGCATCAAGAAAACAAAAAAAGACATTGTTGATTTGAAAACTCAACTACAAGAAGCTAAAAGAATTCAAGAAGTATTAAGTAAACGACTTAATGACAAGGAACAAAACTGTGAAACATTAGAGGCTGAAATAGTTCTTCTAAGAAGGAAACTCGAAAAAGGTACCGACCTTTCAAAGTTTGAATTTAGTTCAAAAATCTTGGATGACATCCTTGACAGTCAAAGACCATCAAGTAATAAGGATGGACTAGGTTATGATCACAAAGAAACTAATAAAGGCTCAATATCTGGAATACTAAAAAGTGATAAAAATCCAAAGACTTATGCAACTGCCCTTCAAAACTCCTTCAAAAGAGAAAGGAACTAGATAAAAACTGACTCTACTCAACAGAGATATGCACTCTCTCCAAAAAGAAATGAGTACAGAAGAAATACTACTCCAAGAAGAACTCCCCCCAAAAGTTATCAACAACTCTTTATCGGCTACTATTTTTCTTGTCATAATTTTGGGCACAAAGCATTAGACAGTAAAGCTTATAGAAATAACTATCATAAAATTGTTCAAGGATACGACCATAGGAACAACAAGTCTAGTAGCAATCAAAGGACTAGAAACTATAATTCATTTTCTCCACTACTAGATTACAACATCGAAGGTTACAAATGTAACAATTATGGTCATAAAGCTAGTAATTGCAAATTATTAGAATCTACCATGAAGACAAATACTTCAAAGTTTCTGAAAGAAGAAAATAAGAAGATACATAAAGAAAAACAAAAGGAAACAAAATGTAAGGTATCATTGTATGCCAAATATAAAATAAGTCAATGGTATGTCGACAATGGGTGTTCAAAACATATGACATGAGATCAAAACAAATTCCTTAGTCTAAGAAAGGAAATGTTACATTAGGAGATGATGTCTCTGCCAAAATACTTGGTAAGAGGACAGTCAGTCTGGGAAACAACATAACTAAAGTAGAAAATGTGATATTAGTTGAAAATTTGAAACCTAATCTCCTTAGTGTGAGCGAAACATTTGGTCAAGGAAACATTCTCATTTGGTAAGTTGAAAATTTGGTGAGCGAAAAATGTGAGATTAGAAAAGAAGACTCTAGAAAATTAGTAGCTATTGCAACAAGGACACCAAGCGATGTTTATAACTTAAATACATAAAAAGAAGAAAAATGTTTCATGAGTCAAATAGATGAAAATTGGCTATGACATAGAAGAATGGGACATATAAATTTTGATAATTTGGTAAAAGTAAGTAACAAGGGAGTTGTGAGAGGTATGCCAAAAATTATAAAACCTTCAAACCCTGTTTATAAGAACTGCCAACATGGGAAGCAAACAAAAGTAAGATTCAAGATGAAAGAGTATTCTACCTCAAAACCATTCAAACTTGTTCATACTCACCTATGTGGGCCAAGAAGAACAAGGAGTATACAAGAATATTATTTTATTGTGTTCATTGATGACTATACTAGAATGACTTAGGTGCGCTTTCTTAAAGAGAAATCAGAAGCTTTTCAAAAACTTAAAGCTTTCAAAGCACTGGGAAAAAATGATACTGATCTCAAAATCAAGTGTCTCGGGTTAGACAATGGAGGGGAATTTACTTCTCACAAATTCAATAAGTTTTGTGAAACTCATGGAATCAAAAGACACTTTTCTGCTCAAGGGACTCCTCGGAAAAATGGAGTCGCTAAAAGGAAAAATAGAATTGTTCAAGAGGCAGCTAGAATTATGCTAAAAGAAGCCAAGCCACCAGATATATATTGGAGAGAAACAACCTATACAATTGTATACATACTTAATAGAGGACAGCTGAGAGTTAACTTTGACAAAACACCATATGAGTTATAGTATGGCCAGGCACCATCAGTTAAGCATTTCAAAGTGTTTGGGAGCAAATGCTAGCTTCAACTGGAAGGAGGCTACAACCTCCTTTGCAGGCTCCAACCTGCTCTAACACCACCCAACCTCCCTTTTATGATAAGTACTTTAATCTTCAAATCTTCATAACATTCTTTGGATTCTGCTGCATATCTTCATTTACTTTCTTGGCCTCTTACTTTGTTATTGATCTTTAGATTTCATGCTCAGAGACACACCTTCTTTCAACAAGAATTTCCATTTATATAGTCTTCCAATGGTCATGTACAACTGAACAATTGCACCTCTTCATTATAGGAATGTATCTCTTCGTTATAAGTACGTGTCTTTTCAATATAATAAGCCATTGTGACTTTTCAATAATCTTTATATGAAAAGTCATATTCTTTTCGAAAAGTCGCGGCCTTTTTAAATAATAATTGATTTTGCCCCCTTTTTAATTTTTAATTCACTTTTTACCTTACCATGGGTAAATACTACCATCGTTTCCAAATACCATGTGCATTTTCACTTTTACCCTTTTTCTTTTACCTTTTTCTTTAATCCAATTTCACTTTTACATTTTTCTCTAATCCAATTTCACTTTTATATTTACTCATTTTTTAATCTAAACTCCACTTCCACCTAACTTTTCAACTTTTGTTATTTATTAAAGTCATATTTATATTTAATCCATCTTCATTTCCACTTTTGCGTAAAATCCATTTCCAATTAACTTTCCCACTTAAGTGATACAAAAGTCACATTTATGTTTAATCACTTACTAACCTTTGACATCAAAGACAATTTATTCAACAATTGACTTCTTGAGTGGATCTAACCATTGGTGGTTGATGGAAATTGTTTGGGTTTGAAAATTCATCCAACTTCGACCTGGCAAGAATGATAACCAAAACTTGCTATGAAATATCGACTACCATGTTGATCTGACAGACTCAAGGGTTCTCAGTGCTACATCAACAAATTTCTCTTTGATTACACTCATAAATGATAGTGCACGAAAAAGTATTCAAGAGGGCGACTCACCAATATTCGTTATGTTCATCATGGTCCTGTCTCAATAGAATATACAGTCACCAGGACAACTTGACTAGACCAGTGTAGTAATTGAAATTGTCTCATTCTATCATTTTCATTCTTTCAAAGCACTCAACGAGGCAATCCCCTGTATTCTGGTAGTCCACTGTGCTCCTGTAACTTAGTATTCGTGTAGCTTTCACTGCAGTTCCATGTCATACTTCACTATGGTATTTTTTGTCTTCATGTTGACATCAATGTCAACATGATATTTCCATCAATGGACATCAAGCCCTCCAAATCTGACGTTTTGACCTCCACGGCTAAAACGTTGGGTTGTAGGGGCTAGGTGAGGTCATCCAAAGTGTCTCTCAAGCCTCCAAAGGATGTCATCATCATCCAGAGTGCGGGCCATGATATCCACTATGTGGGATTCATGCCCCAAGGAAGCCCAAGCTAGGCTTGTTCCTCCAAAATTGTCCACCAAGCAAGGTCCTCCAAAGACAATGAATACGCCCTCCAAGGATCTCAAGTCAAACGTATCATGATAAGTAAATAAAATCAATAAAAGAGTCACCTAAGCATGTGCATCAAAAACCACCTCATCAAATTAAACAAGTGCTCAAAGAGCCTATGCAACTTGCCAAGTTTGGGTATGGGAGGGTTGACAAAGGGACCTAATGGGTGAATCATTCCCTAAGTCAAGGAGTGTTTCCGAGGTGGAACCCCCTCTAAGCCATGTGGAGAAGATGAAGTGGACGGGGGAAAGACTTTTGGGCATGGGGTCCATGACAAACAAGGGATCGTAATGTCTCGTTTACGGGTGCCTTTGTAGAGGGTGTGATGCACCTTCATTTTCAATGCATCCTTTTTCCAAGCCCGCTTATTGCCTTTTATTTTTTAAGATGTTTCCAAGTTGAAGGCAAGATGGGACTTCTACCTAAACATGAAAAACATTGCCTGCCTTGACTCTACCATGGTCACATTATGCTTCCCCAAGTTGAAGACAATGTGTGGGACTTCTACCTAAGCATGAAAAACATTGCCCCCACATGCTCTAACTTGGTTGGAATTTTTGCATTGTTATTGTTTACGGGTCCCATCAGTTTCTTATGAGAGAAATTTCATTGTCCTTGGGATCCCTAGGCGAGCATCTAGAAGGTTTATGATTGGCTTTTAGATTTTTCTAGTTACAAACCTATGCACCTTTAATCCCTTCTTCCCATGAAATGAGGGACAATCCCCTTCTTGGGTCAGTACACCTGAAAATCCCAAAAGATAAGGAGGTGAAGGAATGGAGTGTGGAAAGTGGTAAGTATGATCGAGAATAACACGATGACTTGTCAAGGGGACCTACTAGTAGCAAACTCATCCCCAAGGGTGACCACTTACTAGGGCGCAATGTCAACCACCAAGGTGAAATAGGGCAAAGACCATAACTTCCAAGCAGATGTTACATAATGAAAAGCATCTTTTAAATGCAACAAACTCAAATGCCTCAAATATTGAAATGAAACTCACCATAATACCTGGCTTGTACCTCATGGAGCAAGACCCAGTGTCTTCCGGAAGCAAGATGGTGTGGCAGATACCATCGTGATGAATCTAAGATCTATGGTGGTGAGGCGAGCCTCTATCTGTGCAAGTTGACGTTGTCAACCAGTTGTCTCTCAATACTCCATGTCTGCAACTTTAGGGCCTCGAGACATAATATCCTTAGTTATCCCTAGGAAATGGGGATAACATCTTGCTCTTACTTGGGTACATGTACTCGTCGTAGAGTGTATGAGAACCACAACATCTCCTCATTAGACCTCTTCCTACACTGAAACATAAAAACGTAAAATCTAGGGTGGTTCTATCACCCTTCGTCCATATATATCAAGATCAAATCTAAAAAATAACAATTAATCTAGAAAAGAAAATTTTGCATATTTTTTTTTTAATTAAACTAAATACGTAATATGATGAAAGCAATATGCAAGTAGAGCAAAATGAAACATGAAATGCAACTAAACTACCATGAGCAATTAAAATGCAAATGCAAGAAAACAGAATGACCTACCTACTTACCTTGGGCCTGGGCCCTGAAGAAGTCAAGTACCACCTTGGAAATAATGTTGAAGGAGGGATCCATTTACCGTCAATGGCATCCTCCTCCCTTTTGTTGTGGACAAATAAAAAGAATCTAATCCAGATATCTCTTCTATATTGTAGGGTCCCAACCACAAACTATCAAACTTTTGATGCATTCCAAGTTTTTCTCTTCTTTTATCCCACATCAGGACCTGGTCTCCTTTCTTGAAATCTCCTTGCCTTGCTTTACGATCAAACATCCCTTTATTTTTTCTTGGTTCTTTTCCTTTTGATCAAAGGCCATTCTTAGAGTTTCATCCAACTCTGTGAGTTGATCAATTCACCCCTGCAATGCTTCTTTATCTGTGGCGAAGTCTTGAGCTACTTGCAATGATGGAATATGGACTCTAGACTATGGAATCATCTAATAATCTTCTTTACAATATTCATGATAATCTTATTACTCGACTCTGCTAGTCCATGTCCTTGAGGATAATAATTTGAGGAGTGTAACAAAATAATTCTATATTTGAAACATAACTCATTAAGCACCATTGAGCTAAAATCCTTGGTGTTATCTGTGGTTATCTTTGTAGGAACGCCAAATCTAGTGATATTTTTTTCCTCAAGGAATTTCACCATGACCTCTTATGTTTCTTTCTTAGTTGGAATGGTTTCCACCCATCTGGTGAACTAATCTATGGCAGTTAAAACCCACCGGTAACCATTACTAGAGTTGTCCTTGAACTTGCCAATAAAATCCAATCCCCATTGTTAAAAATGTGCTTCTACGAAAATTGGTTTAAGAAGGAGGGCGGGGAGGCATTGTTTCCCGATAAAGAACTCACAAGGCTGCCAGGATCTGACGTATTGATGTGTGTTAGAGAAAATATTGGGCCAATGATATCTTTCCCTCATGATCTTATGGGTAGTAGTGTGAGCTGCAAAGTGGCCTCCACAATACCCTGAGTGAAAATCAGTGACTAACTTGTTTGCTTCTTCCTTATTCACACATCTGAGGATTACCCTATCGGGGTTCTTCCATCCGAGACCATCTTATGTCAAGCAATACTTCATAGCCTTGAGCTTTAGGGCTCTTCTCTTATGATCGACCAAATGATCAAGGCAAGTAAGATTCTTCAAGTAATAAATGATATATGAATACCACTCGTCATTCTAAATTTTGCTTGCCATAACGTTAATTTGTTCCCTTTCTCCCATCTCGATGGCTTCCTTATTGCTTTATGCCAACATTTTAGTTAACCCTTGGAATTTGATTATCTTGGATGGTTTGATATCCAAGATGTATTCTTGTATCTGTTAAATCCATTTTCCTCTTGATCCAAGACAATCCTATTGTGATAAAACATCCTTTACGATAGAGTAAGGGACAAAAGCTTTAATCTTGTTGTATCCTACATAAGTCCTAAAATGTTTGAGGGACTTGAAAAGAGCATAATCTTGTTTCTCCGTAATGGTGTAATTTAGCTTTGAGTCCCTAACGGTTTTTCTCATGAAAGCGATCGATTGTTCATCTCCTTGATCATTCTTTTGCAAAAGAACTCTTGCGATGGTATCCTTTGAAGAAAAAGAGAATGTGATGAAGTATTTAGAAAAATATGGGTTGGCTATGACTGGTGCGATAGTTATTGCTTCTTTGATACGTTGGAAAGCCATCTTTCCTTCATTGTCCCACTTGAAAAGAACATCCTTTTCTAACAAGTGATTGAATGGCTTCACAATTTCGACAAAGTTTAGAATGAACCTCCTTATGAAGTTGATCTAGCCAAAGAAGGACTACAGGGCCTTCTAATCTTTAGGGAGAGGGATCTTCTTGATGGCTTCGATTCTGGAAGGGTCTATCGAGATCCCATCTTTGGAAATGATAACTTACCTTTATCCACACCGAAAATTGATTTCTTAGGATTAAGAGAAATGCCATATTCTTTACACCTTTGAATAATTGTTCTTAAGTGTTGGATATGTCGACCTCTCTTATTGGAGATAGTGGTTAGGTCATCTTGGTAAATCTCTATAAGTTTCCCAATCAAGTCCCTAAAATCATAATCCATGGCATGTTGAAAAGTGGCTCCCTCATCGGTCAATCCAAAAGGCATTCTCAAACACTTGTAATTTCCCCAAGGGGTGGTGAAAGTATTCTTGATTTGATCATCCTCTTTCACGAGCACCTGGTTGGATCTTGAAAAGTCGTCAAGCATGGACATCATCTCTGCTTCGGTGACCCTTTACAAAATATACTCCATGTTTTCCAAAGGATAATTGTCTTTAAGTGAATCTTGGTTCAAATTTATGAAATCAACGCATATCATGATATCACCAATCTTCTTCCTGACAATAACTGGATTGGACACCCAAGATGAGTACATGATGGGTTCAATTATCCCTGCGTCAACCATCTTTTGCAACTCCTTTTGGACTTATGGGGCAATTTTCAGGTTCATTTACCTGAGTTTCTGCCTGAAGGGTTTTGTGCCTTTCTTAAGGGGAATAATGTGTTGTATGACATCCTCTCGGTAAGCCTTCATATCTCAATATGACCAGGTGAAAACATTCTTAAATTATCTTATGAGGGCAATCAACTTCTCCCTCTCATTAGGAGTTGTTCTTTTTCCAAATTTTACCATTGTTAATATTGAGTTCAATGACCTCGTCATCAATTTTGCTTGACGACTTCCCCTTATACATGTCATTTCGATCAAAAAGTATCTCTAGAGGAACAACATCTTTGGGTAAGGGTCCGTCAGGAAAATCAATGATCTCAATATTTGCTTCTTCTGCCAACAAGTTTATCCAGGCTTCGAAGAATTCACCTTCATTTTGGAGGAAACATAGGATATGGTTTTCATTATCAAAAACCTACCAATGTTCCAAGTTATCAGGTATTGAAGGCCTGAAATTTACTTCCACTTTGTAGAGACCGATCTCTTTGAAAAGTTGTAAAGTAGATGTGGATACAACAAGGTAGTCTACCAAATGATTTTCTTCTCTAGGGATGGCTTCAATCAAATAGTTAACAAATCTTTTCATGGCATCCCAGACGACAGCTCTATATTGTTTCAACCTTCGGTTCTTAGCAACAAAATTCTTGTTAACCTATGAAATGATGAAGTCTAAGTCTCCTCTTACATGTAGGGACTTGATGTTCATATAAATGGCAAGGTTCATGCCCAAAATGAGGGATCCATACTAAACGATGTTGTTTGTGCAATTAAAGTCAAGCTTGTACGAGAAAAGGGTAGTCTCATTATCCGGTGATGTCAAAACTATTCCTGCACCTGAGCCTGAGCTTGAGTGCACGCCATCAAAGTCTAAGCCCCAAGATCCATCCTTCTTTTCTTCGTCTAGTAAAAGAGAGTTTGCAAAAATGAAGGTGATTTCAATCCCTTCATCCATAACTTGATAGGGAATGCTGACATGATCTTTGACAAAGTCTTATTTTTTGGTCTTGCTTTGGAAGATAGTCTTATCTTCATTCTTGATGGAACCATTTTTCTTCTCTTTACGTGGCTCAATTAGAACTTCTTGAATATGTTGCAAAAAATTATCTTCAGTCTGCCTTGCTGCTCGTTTTCTTTCAACTTTCAACATATCCCTTATAGGGGGAGGTATTTATTCAGATGTTGGTTCCTTGTCTTTCCCCAATAGACTCATCACGTGACCAACAACCTTGTTAGCAACTTCTTGTCGCTCCCTTTGCAAGTATGTCCTAACATCGCGGGGAGGCTCCAGAATGGTAAGGTCTACAAATTGATTTATCTGAATGATTTCCTCAACACAATCCTCATCTTGGCAGAGAGAGAAAGTTGTGTTCTCTTCAATATCACACGCCCTTTCTTGGGCTTCAAATAAATTCGTAGGGCGTCCCTTTTCAATTANATTTCTTCAGATGTTGGTTCCTTGTCTTTCCCCAATAGACTCATCACGTGACCAACAACCTTGTTAGCAACTTCTTGTCGCTCCCTTTGCAAGTATGTCCTAACATCGCAGGGAGGCTCCAGAATGGTAAGGTCTACAAATTGATTTATCTGAATGATTTCCTCAACACAATCCTCATCTTGGCAGAGAGAGAAAGTTGTGTTCTCTTCAATATCACACGCCCTTTCTTGGGCTTCAAATAAATTCGTAGGGCGTCCCTTTTCAATTAGAACTCTGCAGGGATCTCTCATGGTCGACATTTAGGACTTGAGGATGGTGCCTTGAGAGGGCTTGAAATCTTGAGGAAAACTCCTTACAAGGGTATTGAACCTATCGTTGAAGTCCTTTATGTTTTCCCCTGGTTTTCTTTTGTAGTTATAGAGTGGATCATAAAGGGATTGCAAATCTTTGTTTTTCTTGAATCTTTTTACAAAATGTTCTCGAAAAAAATCCCAACTTGTGATCATCCCTGGGAAGATACTATCATACCATTCATTAGCCCTTCCGACAAGAGTGTAGGAGAAAAGTCTCATCTGAACATCTTTGTGTTGGTCATAGGGTTCAAGGGCGCAGAGGAAGGTATCTAAATGATCTTCGGTTGTGATGAAATCAACTCCTAAGAAGCTAGGGAGTCATTCCTTAAAGTCCCCTCAATGTTTGTGAGGAGACCCGGGGATCTTTGTGACATCTAAAGGCTTGTATGAATATTTAACCTCTAAATGTGTTGAACACGCACATAATAGATCTAAATGGGAATTGACATACACAGTTGTAGAGAAAATATGAGAAAAGAGAAGCATGAGAGAAAGAATGGAATAATTCTCATTAACCAAATGAATGAAGGATAATTTACACGTGATATACTTCTTATAACTCAACTAATGCGCATTGGAGGAGAAGCCAATGCACCATAGTGGTGGTATAGAGTGATCTGGACACACACCAACAATTACATGAGTTAACTACCACCTAGTCTTGTCTCTCAGGCAATTACGGGAGTGAACTACCACCTAGTCCGAGTTAACTAGTCTCTCAGTATTTAGTTAACTCACTGAAACAGAGTGAAGTGAGGAGGAGAATAGGGAATCATGAGTAATGCTCTAGTCTAGTGATGATTCCAAGGACGATGCACATTAGTTGGTGATGATCCCAATGTTGCATGGTGATAATCCCAATGTAGCATCTAGACTCCACTCAACTGATCAAACTGAAGAGAATATTCTCTTAGAGGAATATTCTCCCTAAACTTTAGGAGACTGGATAATGACTAATAAACATAGGGAAAACCTTAGGAAAAATAGATCTTAAGTGAGTGTGAAGTACTCCAACACCCCCCCTAAACATCACTATGGTGAAAATAAAGAATGGGTCCTGGTAACGAGGCCATGTTAGGTACCCAAATACAAAAGATGCACTAGAATAAACAAGGAAAGAGGGAAAACCTCATGGGAAACCCCCCTGGTTTTCTTTTGTAGTTATAGAGTGGATCATAAAGGGACTACAAATCTTTGTTTTTCTTGAATCTTTTTACAAAATGTTCTCGAAAAAAATCCCAACTTGTGATCGTCTCTGGGAAGATACTATCATACCATTCCTTAGCCCTTCCGACAAGAGTGTAGGAGAAAAGTCTCATCCGAACATCTTTGTGTTGGTCATAGGGTTCAAGGGCGTGGAGGAAGGTATCTAAATGATCTTCGGTTGTAATGAAATCAACTCCTAAGAAGCTAGGGAATCATTCCTTAAAGTCCCCTGAACGTTTGTGAGGAGACCCAGGGATCTTTGTCACATCTAAAGGCTTGTATGCATATTTAACCTCTAAATGTGTTGAACACACACATAATAGATCTAGCTGGGAATTGACATACACAGTTGTAGAGAAAATATGAGAAATTGAAGCAGGAGAGAAAGAATGGAATAATTCTCATTAACCAAATGAATGAAGGATAATTTACACATGATATACTTTTTATAACTCAATGAATGTGCATTGGAGGAGAAGCCAATGCGCCATAGTGGTGGTATAGAGTGATCTGGACACACACCAGCAATTACAGGAGTAAACTACCACCTAGTCTTGTCTCTCAGGCAATTATGGGAGTGAACTACCACCTAGTCTGACTAACTAGTCTCTCAGTATTTAGTTAACTCACTGAAACAGAGTGAAGTGAGGAGGAGAATAGGGAATCATGAGTAATGCTCTAGTCTGTTGATGATTCCAAGGACGATGCGCATTAGTTGGTGATGATCCCAATGTTGCATGGTGATAATCCCAATGTAGCATCTAGACTCCACTCAACTGATCAAACTGAAGTGAAAACTGAAGAGAATGTTCTCCCTAAACTTTAGGAGACTGGATAATGACTAATAAACATAGGGAAAACCTTAGGAAAAATAAATCTTAGGTGTGTGTGAAGTACTCCAACACCCCCCCTAAACATCACTATGGTGAAAATAAAGAATGGGTCCTGGTAACGAGGCCATGTTAGGTACCCAAATACAAAAAGATACACTAGAATAAATGAGGAAAGAGGGAAAACCTCATGGGAACCCCCCC
>JASDQU010817710.1:47019-68357 GCA_032191745.1 Picea mariana
AGTGAAGGTCTCGGTGAAGATGTTTGAAGTCTGTTCTGCTAAAGGACAAAATTGGAGGTCGATGATCCCCTCGTGTACTAAGTCACGGATGTAGTGCATGTGGATCTCAATTTGCTTTGTTTGGTGCCTCTGAACTGGATCTCTGCAGAACTTCAAAGTGCTCTGGTTGTCACACTAGATGACAATCACCCGATGAAACTAAATTCCCAACTCAGTGAGAAAATGATGTAGCCACATAGCCTGAATGGTTATGTTAACTACCCCTCTGTACTCTACCTTGGCTGAAGATAGAGCAATAGAAGCATGTTTCTTTCTCGACCGACAGATAGGCCCGGAACCAAGACTGAGTGAGAAGCCAGATGTGGACTTACGATCAATGCTATCACCGGCCCAGTCAAAATCATAGAACTCGATGAGGTCCAATGTAGAGTCTGTTGCATACTGAATCCAAAAGGTGATGGTTCCCTATACGTATCAAAGGATACACTTTGTAGCCTTCCAATGTAGCTCATGTGACTTCTGCATAGGAGAGGTTTGGTCTGGAGTGTGTGAGATACAAGAAGCTCCCCACTAGTTGTTTGTATAGTGTATTGTCAACCAGTGGAGTGTCCTCACCATCCTCAAGTTTGACTCTTGATAGGAAAGGAGTCGAGGCAGACTTGTAGTCTACCATGTGAAATCTCCCAAGGAGATCTCGTGCATACTTGGCCTGAGACAGTTTGATGCATGATGCATCCTAACTAATCTCAAGTCCAAGGAATAAATTAGTGGACCCATGTTTGTCATCAAGAACCTGTCATGTAGAATCCTCTTGACTGCAACAATCGCTGAAGTCGAGCAACCCGTTATCAACAAATCATCGACATACATAACTAGGAGTAGAAGTGAATCACCCATCCTGAGCATGTAAACATTTAGGTTTGATTTATAATGTACAAAGTTTTGTGGCAGTAGGTAGAGTCCATCTTGGCATACCATGCCCTCAGAGCTTGCTTGAGGCCATAAAGGGACTTCTTCAGTCGACAAACCAAACATGAATCCTGCATAAATCCCTAGGGCTGCTCCATATAGATATCCTAAGAGATATGATCGTGAAGAAATGCATTATTCATGTCCATATGATGGACTTCCCATCCCTTGGCTATCGCAATGGCAAGAGCCAAATGTATGGAATCCATATTCGCTACTGGAGTGAAGGTCTCAACATAGTCAATGCCATGCACCTGCTGAAAACCTTTGGAAACTAGCCTAGCTTTGTATCTGCTAACCTATCCATTCACTACACTCTTGGTCCTGTAGACCCATCTGCACCTGAAAAGTTTTCTTCCTGAGGGAAGGGGAACTAGATCCCAAATCTAGTTCTCAAAGAGGGAGTTGTACTCCTCCTACATGGCAGATTCCCAAAAGGGATTTCCAGCAGCTTTGCCATAAGACTGTGGATCTAAACACTAAACCAAGAAAAGATGCCTGGGTGGCATAGGTTCAGTGGCAGTGAGTGCAAGAGGAGTCTCCTCGAAATCAAATTGAGTCCTCCTAGTATAATTTGGATCCCCAAAAAGATCCCCTTAATCCTGAAGAGTAGTCTTGGCCCACTTGGGCCTTTTCTCTGGCTCTTCATCTGCATCTGGATGCACTGACTCTTCATCTGACTGTATCGAATCTGTATCTGGATCATCTGAATCCTCTAAATCAGAACTCTCATCTGAATAAGAGTCGGTATGTGCATGCTCATCATCTCTAACAGGTGGAAGAACAAAGGTGTCTGCATGCGACTGTTAAGGTACATGCGAGACACTTTCCTCAAATTCGACACTACGCTCAATGATGATCCGGTCCGAGGAAAGATCCATGAGTTTGTATCCCTTCACACCGTCAGGGTATCTAACAAATATACACTCTCTGCTCTATGGATGAAGTGCCTTCCTCTTCTGAGAGGGAATCCTGGCCCATGCATGTGAACTGAAAATACGAAAGTGGGTCACTTCCGGTTTGTGTCCGATCCAAGCCTCGTAGGGGGTCTTATCCTTGACAGATCTATGGGGAGATCTATTTTGGATGTAGGTTTCACAATCAAGTGCTTCGGCCCATAATCTCTGTGGAAGTGACTTTTCATGTAGCATGGAAGATGCCATCTCTTTTAGAGATCTATTTTTATGCTCAACAACTCCGTTTTGTTGCGGAGTATAGGGAACCGTGTGCTACAATTGAATCCCTGCCTCATGACAAAGATTATGTATCTCATGGTTGACATACTCTCCCTCGTTATCTGTTCAGAGGACTTTGATTTTCTTTCCTGACCATGTCTCAACAAGGGCTTTGAAATCTTTGAGGTGTTGAAATACCTCTGATTTTGCCTGAGAAAGTAAATCCATGTGAAGCGTTAGAAATCATCAACAAAAATGACCATGTACCTCACTTTACCAATTGATGGATGCGGAAAGGGCCCATGAGGTCACTATGGATCAGATCTAAAGGAAAGGAAGCCTTCTGAGTCTTTCCTTTGTCGAATTTCTCTTGAGGATGTTTTCCAAGAACACATCCCTCACAAATTCCTTTGGAGAAGTGGATGTCGGGTAGACCATCAACCATTCCCTCCTTGCTAAGTTGTTGCATATATATGAAATTTAAATGCCCAAACCTTTCGTGCCATATCCTACTACTTTCATCAGCATGGGTAAGAAGTAATGCAGAACCTAATTCAATAAATTCAGAAAATGTGTGGAGTCTAGATTGATGATTTACCTCACCGGTAACAACCCTGGAATTAGTTTGCATGTCATAGATATCCACTGCATCAAGTGTGAATATGAATTTCTTTCCGGTGTTATAGTTTTTCATCTGATATACGGAGAGAAGATTGACGAAAAGTTTGGGAACATGTAGCACATTCTCGAAGCTTTTGTTTGTGAGTTCAATCCTTCCTTTTCCAGTAACCTCGACTAGAGAGTTGTCCCCCATCAGAATAGGAGGACCCTTTCATGCATCCAATGAAGAATATACTTCTTTTGTGGCAGCCATGTGGTGTGATGCTCCTGAATCTACAATCCAAGCATCAAGAGAGGAGATGATGGCTATCAAAGCATGGCTAGAATTGTCTTTCTTGGGATTCTAATCTTCTGGTTTCTTCCTCTTGGCACCCTCGGGATGCGATCTCCAACGTTGTTTTGTTGAAGTATTTGGGTCATTAGATCTATCTGTTTTTGCATACATGCAGATTCTGGATGGAATATTTTATGGCAGTAAGTGCATTTCTCCCATTTTCTTCCCTTTCTCCCTTTGGATCCAGAGGCATCGTGGAAGGGTTTTGAGTACACTTCCTTCTTTGGATTTGCATGTGCTTTCCTTTTGTATTTGTCTTTATATTTCTGATATCAATGAATGCTTCCATCTTGCACAGTAAGTGCATGCGCCTATGGGCCTTTGATTTTTCCCATATTGATGAGCTTGTTGTGCTCTTGTGTCAGAGACTCGATAAAGTCCTCAAGAGAGGGCATCTTCCAGGTAGATCCAGATGCGAATATAATTGAATGAAATGTGGATACAAACACTGAGTATTCTAGACCAAGTTTGGAGAGAATGGTGAGAAGCATTTGTTTCTCCTCCTTAGATTTATCAACCCCACAAGCTTTGAGTTGCGATAACAAATCCTTATATTTGGTAAAAAAATCTTGGAGATTGTCGAAGGTTTTTGGATCCAATGTGAGAAATTCAAACTCGAGCAAGTGTCCCCTCATCTCGTCTTGTTTGCCAAAAATCCCTTCCATGGTGGTCTAGGATTCATTGGGGGTTTTGCAGGAGGATATGTGAAAGAGGAGTTTAGGAGAAATGAGACTGCAAATTGTTCCATACGCTTCATCCATTCGATTTAGATACTTGGATTTTTCTATGGATGATGCTGGTTCTATCTCTTTGTTCATAGTTAACCTATACAATCCTCTCATTCAAAGATGCATGATCATCTTCTCCTTCCATGCAAAGAACTTGTATGGTGTAAGAATGAATTCTTTTGAAAATTCCATTTTTCCGTTGTCTTCAATCTTTGGTACCTGTAAAAATAATTTGGTGTGTATTTTCCCTAGCATTTCGTCGGCTCTGATACCATGTAAATGTATTGAACCTACACAGAATAGATCTAGCTGGGAATTGACATACACAGTTGTAGAGAAAATATTAGAAAAGAGAAGCAGGAGAGAAATAATGGAAGAGTTCTCATTAACCAAGTGAATGAATGATAATTTACACATGATATACTTTGTATAACTCAACTAATGTGCACTAGAGGAGAAGAAAATGCACCATAGTGGTGGTCTAGAGTGATCTGGACACACACCAACAATTATGGGAGTAAACTGCCACCTATTCTAGTCTCTCAGGTAATTACGGGAGTGAACTGCCACCTAGTCTGAGTTAACTAGTCTCTTAGTCTTTAGTTAACTCACTGAAACAGAGTGAAGTGAGCAGAAGAATAGGGAATCATGAGTAATGCGCTAGTCTGGTGATGATTCTAAGGACAATGCACATTAGTTGGCGATGATCCCAATGTTGCATGGTGATAATCCCAATGTAGCATCTAGACTCCACTCAACTGATCAAACTGAAGTGAAAACTGAAGAGAATATTCTCCTAGAGGAATATTCTCCCTAAACTTTAAGAGACTGGATAATGACTAATAAACATAGGGAAAACCTTAGGAAAAATAAATCCTAGGTGTGTGTGAAGTACTCCAACACCCCCCCTGAACATCACTATAGTGAAAATAAATAATGGGTCCCGGTAACGAGTCCATGTTAGGTACCCAAATACAAAAGAAACACTGGAATAAATGAGGANCCCCCCCCCCCCCCTCAAAGTACAATGTATGTAAAAAGAAGAACTCACAGTTGCTAAGCAACTGTGTTCTTCACTCCAAGATGACTGTGCGAAAAATATAACTTTTGCTCAGTCCATCTTCAAGAACCTATCATGTAGAATCCTCTTGACTGCAACAATTGTTGAAGTCGAGCAACCGATGATCAACAAATCATCAACATACAAAACTAGGAGTAGAAGTGAATCACCCATCCTGATCATGTAAACATTTGGGTCTGATTTACAAAGTACAAAGTTATGTAGCAGTAGGTAGGAGTCCATCTGGGCATACCATGCCCTCGGAGCTTGCTTGAGGCCATAAAGTGTCGTTAGGGCATGAAAGAGGATTCAAAATCTTCCCCAACAACGATGCCAAAATGTTATCGCACAAACTGTAGGTTGGGAAAAGCCCGACCAAATCCACGAGATGACGATAATTGTGGGAGAGTCTACCCACTGTCACCTTAGATAAACCCTCCCCTCGCTTTAGTGAAGGATGAATCCAACACAAAGGGGGAAGCCCGAGAGACCCTAGGGGGAAATGATATGGAAAGTGAGGTTATGGAAGTGATACCCCTATAGGTCAAACTACTAAGTGGAGAATGGCTTGGAAACAAGTCTCAGAAATGGTTAATGATTTCCAAGTGCTTGAGTACCTACAGAAGATAGTTGTACCTGCCCGAGACACAAGAAGAGACAAGTATACAAGCTCAAAGATTAATTGGAAGAGTAAGTTAAGCTTGTAGTCCCAAGCTACTGCAGTAAACACAAATATATATATCAACAAGGAAAAAAACTAATTACTGCAGATATAACCACTCAAAGCATCAAATATTTATCGAGAAATGAAGCACAAAACACGTAGATTAGTTCTCAATACTTTAACACAAACTTTAATGGTATTAGAGGGCTATTGTATGAATTTTTCAGAGTATGTTTGTAACAAGCAAGTGGTTGTAGCAAATTTTTTATCCATCAATAAGCTTCAACCATGAAAATAAGGAAGTAACTCGACAAAAAATTCACCAATTAGCAATAGAATGATAGAATGGTTTACTAACAAATTTCCATTGTTAAAATGCAAGTTAAAATAAAAATATATAGAGTAGTTTGTTGCATCCCTAATGCTTGTATCTTTTATTTAGTTATAGCTCCAATAATACTCGGCCAATTAAGATTCCCTAGAGGCTTTAACAAGCTTAAAGCATCAAGAAAAGATTCCAACTTGAATAAAATCAATATCTCTTTAGATCACATTACCAATGCAACCAATTTATTTATTTCTCCAATGCAAACAAAGATTAGTGCCTTTCCAAATGGGTTATGGAGTCTTCTAGTATTAATTTAGGTCTACTAAATCTCAAGAGGTGTAATCCCTTTTACTCCCCTGAGATAACAACGCTAACAAGGTAAAGTCTAGGAGGGTGTAAACCCTTTTACTACTCCTAGCAACCTTTGCAATAACCTTTTCAACAAACAATAATGATAAAACTTGGTGGAGTTTGTAAACAATTATACTCCTCCAAGGATCTGGCCAATAACAACCATGGAACAAGAAAGAAACCTAACGAAGTGCAGATTTTCCTTACCAATTCCAAAAAACACCAAGATAGACCCTAGTTACCAAGTATTTTTCACCATTAAAGAAAGAGAAAGAGCCTCCAAGAGATAGTGCACCACTTCATTCCATAAGATAGGAGCTAAAGCATATCATAAGAGATAAAGAGGATGAATCTTCCCAAGAGTGGCACAAATTTTAGCCAAGTAGTCTTCTCGCAATGGGAGAGTTATGATGAAAATGAAATGGAAATGAATCTTATTTATACAAATCCTCTAAAAAGAATTTGTCCTTTTAACTTTAGGGTAAATGAAAAAGTAAGGGTCCAACCACCCTTACTTTGTCCCTTTACAACTTTAAATTTGATTTTGCACATAAGAAAACCCTAAAAGAAGCATGACATCACCCCTTTAGGGAAACGTTTTTGCACTTAGAGCAAGTCGTTGAGCTTGGAGGTGAAACATTGGGCCACAAAGGCCTGCTTCTCATGCGCTAGGGTCTCCTCCATCAAGCCAAGGCCTTTTTCCATCAAAAGGCTCCAAGTGTCAAGTCAACCACACCACCACTCCAAACCCTAGCCCTAGGGTGACGTCAATCCCTCCAAATGTGACGTTTTGACCTCTTCATGTAAAACGTTGGGCTTGTAAGGGGTAGGTGAGGTCATCCAAGGTGTCTCTCAAGCCTCCAAATGTTGTCATCATCATCCAGAGTGCGGGCCATGTTATCCACTCTATGGGATCATGCCCCAAGAAATCCCAAGCTAGGCTTATTCCTCCAAAAATGTCCACCAAGCAATGTCCTGCAAAGACAATGAATACACCCTAAAAGGATCTCAAGTCAAATGTATTATGATAAGTAAATCAAATCAATAAAAGAGTCACCTAAGCATGTGCATAAAAAACCACCTCATCAAATTAAACAAGTACTCAGAGACCCTATGCAGCTTACCAAGTTTGGGTATGGTAGGGTTGACAAAGGAACCTATTGCATGAATCATCCCCTGAGTTAAGGAGTATTTCCCATGAAGACCCCCCTCTAAGCCATGTGGAGAAGATGAAGTGCATGGGGGAAAGAATTTTGGGCATGGGTTTCATGACATACAAGGGATCATAGTGTCTCATTTATGGGTGCCCTTGTAGAGGGTCTGTTGGACCTTCGTTTTCAATGCATCCTTTTTCCAAGCCCGCTTATTGCCTTTTGTTTTTGAAGATGTTTCCAAGTTGAAGCCAAGGTGAGGCTTCTACCTAAGCATGAAAAACATTTCCCACCTTGACTCTACCATGGTCACATGATGCTTCCCCTAGTTGAAGACAATGTGTGTGACTTCTACCTAAGCATGAAAAACATTGCCCACACACGCTCTACCTTAGTTGGCATTTTTGCATTGTTATTTTTTACAAGTCCCATCCATTTCTCGTGAGAGACATTTCATTGTCCTCAAGATCCCTGGGCGAGCATCTATAAGGTTTATGATTGGATTTTATCTTTTTCCAACTACAAACCTCTAGGTCTTCAGCCCTTTATTCCCAAGAAATGAGGGACAATCCTTTCTTGGGTTACTACACCTGAAAATCCCAAAAGATAAGGAGGCGAAGGAATGAAGTGTGGAAAGTGGTAAGTATGATCGGGAATGGCACGATAAATTGTCAAGGGGACCTCCTAGTAGCAAACCCATCCCTAAGGGTGACCACATACTAGGGCGCAATGTCAACCACCAAGGTGAAACAGGGAAAAGAGCATAACTTCCAGACAGACACTACATAATCAAAACCAAATTTTAAATGCAACAAATTCAAATGCCTCAAATATTGAAATGCCACTCACCATAATGCTAGATTTTCAATGAGTTATGGCTCATGTATCTTCTTTGAATTTTTTGTTTAACTATAACTTGAACCATAACTACTGCAACAAACCAAGATCACGAGAAGAATAACCATGCAGAAGAACACAAGAAGTATCCTAGGAAACCCTTCTCAACAAGGGAGTAAAACCCAACCAATCCTTTGCTATATTCCTCAAGAGAAAGACCTCCCACACCATCACCAAACCTAGCACACAAGAGGGTGTTGTAATTCTCATAATTTCATACCACAACTTCTAAAATCATGATATGACACAATGATAAGTGTGTTTCCTCAATGAGGATTCACCTTTATTTATATAAGACTTGTTACATCAAATGATGTGTCTATTGGCATAATAGGGCCGACCTCAATAACTCAAAATATAATTAATAATTACCATATTCATTATCTTTTACATTAAGGTGGGGCCGACCTGTACCCTTTACAGTGCAATTAGGGTTACTTGTAAGTCTGATTCTTGAACAATATAGCAAGGGATCTCATAAAACCACTAGGGGCACATCCATAGGGATGTCCATATCTCTATCTCACTGCGTCTCACAGGAGAACCACACTCACTAGTGCTCAGCCACTAGGATTACGTTCACATGTTCTCATCCACATGCATGTCCACTCGACATATCTTCTTTCCCACTGCATTACAAAGGAGGGTCATTTGGAATTCATCATCTCAACTCTTTTCTCAGAGGAGGCTAATACATCATCTTCATCTCTGTCTCATGACGATGCACTCAGCTCTATGGGAATTCACACGTTCACCTTGTGCTCATCCACAAGCACGTCCAACCCAACATATCTCCTTTCTCACTATGTTACACATGAGAATCATCTGGAGTTCTTCTCAACTCTCTGAAAGGAGGAGGCAATCTCTACGTTCTAGCTCTGTCTTAGATAGGAACCACACACCACTCTCATGGGCTCTCTCTCATGTTTGTGTTCTAGAGAATGTCTCACGCAACTGTAATCATCATCACTCCCTCTCAGCTAGGGATGCATTCTTCATCAGGCCAAGTCTCACACATACGTACTTTGAACTTTGTCTTGGTTGTAGTCATCAACACTCCCTCTCAACTAGGGAGGTATTCTTCACCAAGCTAATTTGGTGAAGATGTCTACAATCTGCTCATGTGTAGGAAGGTACAATACGTGTGTTGTTTTCCTCTGCATTATGTCTCTCAAAAATGATATTTTATCTCAACGTGTTTCGGTCTGTCATGAAACATCGGGTTTTCAAAGAGATTCAAACACAGCTCTGGTTATCATCATAGAATTCATCTCATGATCAAGTAAATCTGTCAGAATCTTGTGAAGCCACATTGCTTTGCACACCCAATGCTATATACTCTGCTTCTGTGGTACTCACGCCCACATAGCCTTGTTTCCTGCTGCACGAGGAAATCATGGCAAACTTCATGGTAAAGAAACAACTAGATGTTCTCTTCCAGTCCATTGTTCTCTCTGCTCAATCTATATCGGCATATCCTTGCAAACTCAAGCTCTCACCGGAGGCATATCTCAGGCCATGTCCAACTGTGCCTCGTATACATCTCATTACATGCTTTACTGCTATCCAGTGAGTCTGTCTCGACTGACTCATGGATTGACTAAGCACATTTGTTGCATAGCGTATATCAGGTCTAGTGTTAACCAAATACATCAATGATCCAATCAGTTGTGGATCAATCTCATCTGAATCATCATCGTTTATTTTTCGTCCAATCCATCAACATCGGTGTAGACATGGATTTGCATTCTGTAATATTGAACTTCTTTAATATCCCCATTGTATGTTTTCCTTGACTTAGGAAAAGTCTCATTGGTCCTTGGTCATACTTCTTGTCCCAAGAAGTAGTGCATCATACCCAGATCCTTTATCTCGAGATCAGAAGTTGAGGCTTGCCTGTATTCAATAACATGGCTTCTTGAATAAGTCATCAAAATTAGGCTCTTGTCACCAATAATGTAATAGTATATGTTTGGATCAACAATACTCTTGCTGAAACCCCAAACTCATCAAGAATCCATCTATCTGATGTAGTTTCCAACTCCTGGATGGTAGAATAGATGGTAGTGCATCGGGCTATTGGATCAATATGTCTTCATCATAGTTCACTCCCTCTTCTTGTGAGAATCCTCTGACTACAAGTCTCATTTTATATTCCTCGATACTTCCATCAGTTGCATGTCTTTCTACTTCTTGCAGAGTTTTGTCAAGCTCAGACAAGCCTTTTATGGCCTACTGCAAGGTTCTTGAGAATATCAATTGGAACAACTGTATCAATGGCTATCTCCCTCTGGACTACTGAAGAGGAAGAAGATAATGCCCCTCTTCCTTAATTTGTTTGACTCCTTCTGAGTCAAGTGACTCCCTCTGAAGTCTAAAGGATAAGCATCTTCCTTTGTTGTTAACCTGCCTGGAACAAGAAAAAACAAACGAAAGGAAACAAGACAAGAATATCTCATAGTGGAGATTCATGAGTACATCTCTAGAATCAAAACATTTTAAGGATTGTTGTTACAACTACAATGCCTACTTGTAATGTAGCAACCTTATAAATGTAGCTTATATTCATGATAAATAAAACAATCAAAGCTGGAGTCTTTACTTCCAGTGTGTTGTTCTTCTGAATGCACTGAGACTTCTCTGGGCCCATGGTTTGCATCGTGGGTTCCTTTCTCCTGCAAATACCCTTATGACAATGATGCAAACAATATATATACAAGTGCATACCTGAGAGTGTGTACCAATGGAGGTTCTGCTTGTTTGTCAATTCCATGATGATTAATGACATTCCTCGCTTGTTAGCCTTGTAGCCATCTATACCACACAAGTCTCTGACAAAGTCTGCATCAACCTTTACAAGGTCACGTCCATTGTTTACAACATTCCAAACACGTTGTTGTAACTATCATTGTAGCTCTTGTTGCTACTCAACACTGTTACAACTTAATTTCAGATCTGTATTAAAGGGTTCAATCTGGTTTGTAATCAACATCTTCAATTTACTTGGACAAGTCATCAACATCTTTCTATGTTTGCTGGAATATAAACCACAACCATCATTAAACACTTGCATCAATAAATGACATCAAAGGATGGCAAATTGGAGCAATAGGACATCATAGATATAGCTCATAAATTTATCATTTTATTCATGCTTGAGACAACACTAATAAAATCCAAAGACAATATTTTTTATGCATGAACTTGTCAACCAAAGATTGCCTCAGAATATCAATCTCCAACAGTTTTAAAAAAGCTGCCATCTTCAAATTTCTATAATGCCATTTGAGTATTGCACAAGGGAGCTTGAGCTAGGTTTTGGAGTCTGTTTACTAGACAAGGGTAATGGCCCTACTATTGTCCAATAAACATGACTTAACACAAGCTTTAAACTCGACCTTCCTTTCTAAAAAAAACACCATCGAGACTGCTTCAAAACTAATACAATTTTTGCCTTTTGACAACCTTCAGATTTTAGACAGTTAGGGTGTTTAGCCTGCCATTAGGGTTTTTTTGTGGTAGCTTTAGGGGTCCGGTCCTTTTCCTAGGCTCCAATCTATACACCTTGGCTGTTGTTTGGAAGAGATACCCCATACTCGACCCTTCTCCCAGGCTCCGGCCTTTTCCTTCACCACAGAAATTCATAAGGGGTTCGACCCTTTTCTTCTGCGACAACCTTTAGAAATTTCCACACAGGCCTCAAGCCCTACCAAAGGTCTGCGACTGTCTTATAGACCTGCGGCCAACCCCACTTAAGCCTTCAAACAAGCCTCAACCTCCTCTTCTACAATTGTTTAAGTTTGTTACGGTTCTGTTGTTAGGACTCCTCTGCAGTAGCCTAGAGGGGCTTCTCCAAGCTACGTTTTTTTTTTCTTCAAGACCCTCAATAGCTCACCACATAATTTAAGTGGAGGTTCAGACCTCTTTGAGGGGTTTCTCGTTTTGTTGCGGTTTCTTCATCATCTACCATGGGAAATTAAGAAGGGTCCAACCCTCTTCTCTTCACTCCTACAATAAGGTTTACCTTCAATTTTAATGTGCAATAGTCTTCTTCAAGCCTGCTCTGATACCATGTTAGATTTTCAATGAGCTATGGCTCATGTATCTTCTTTAAATTTTCTGTTTAACTATAACTTGAACCATAACTAATGCAACAAACCAAGATCACAAGAAGAATAACCATGCACAAGAACACAAGAAGTATCTTGGGAAACCCTTCTCAACAAGGGAAGAAAACCCAGCCAATCCTTTGCTATATTCCTCAAGAGAAAGACCTCCCACACCATCACCAAACCTAGCACACAAGAGGGTGCTGTAATTCTCATAATTTCATACGACAACTTCTGAAATCATGAGATGACACAATGATAAGTGTGTTTCCTCAATGGGGATTCACCTTTATTTATACAAGACTTGTCACATCAAATGATGTGTCTATTGGCACAATAGGGCCAACCTAAATAACTCAAAATATAATTAATAATTACCATATTAATTATCTTTTACATCAATTATCTTTTACATTAAGGTGGGGCCGACCTGTACCCTTTACATTACAATTAGGGTTACAGGTAAGTCTGACTCTTGAACAATATAGCAAGGGATCTCATACTCCCACTAGTGCTCAGTCACTAGGGGCACATCCATAGGGATGTCCATATCTCTATCTCACTGCGTCTCACAGGAGAACCACACTCACTAATGCTCAGCCACTGGGATTACGTTCACCTGTGCTCATCCACAAGAACATCCATTCAACATATCTTCTTTCCCATTGCATTACACAAGAGAGTCATTTGGAGTTCATCATCTCAACTCTCTTCTTAAAGGAGGCTAATACATCATCTTCATCTCTTTCTCATGACGATGCACCCAACTCTATGGGAATTCACACATTCACCTTGTGCTCAGCCATAAGCACGTCCAACTCTTCATATCTCCTTTCTCACTGTGTTACACAGGAGAATCATCTGGAGTTCTTCTCAACTCTCTGTAAACTCAAAATATAATTAATAATTACCATATTAATTATCTTTTACATTGAGGTGGGGCTGACCTGTACCATTTACATTACAATTGGGGTTACAGGTAAGTCTGAATCTTGAACAATATAGCAAGGGATCTCATACACCCACTAGTGCTCAACCACTATGGGCACATCCACAGGGATGTCCATATCTCTATCTCATTGCATCTCACAAGAGAACCACACTCACTAGTGCTCAACCACTAGGATTACGTTCACATGTGCTCATCCACATGCACGTCCACTCAACATATCTTCTTTCCCACTGCATTACACAAGTGAGTCATCTAGAGTTCATCATCTCAACTCTCTTCTCAAAGGAGGCTAATACATCATCTTCATCTCTGTCTCATGGCAATGCACCCATCTCTATGGGAATTCACACGTTCATCTTGTGCTCAGCCATAGGCACATCCAACTCAGTAGATCTCCTTTCTCACTACGTTACACAGAAGAATCATTTGTAGTTCTTCTCAACTCTCTGTAAGGAGGAGGCCATCTCTATGTTCCAGCTCTATCTCATATAGGAACCACATGCCCCTCTCAGGGGCTCTCTCTCAGGTTTGTGTCCTAGAGAATGTCTCACGCAACTGTAATCATCAACACATAATTACTGGCTTGTACCTCATGGAGCAAGACCCAATGTCTTCCGGAAGCAAGCTTGTGTGGCGGATACCATCGTGACGAATCTAAGATTTGTGGTGGTGAGGCGAGCCTCTGTTTGTGCAATTGGACGTTGTCAACCATTCGTCTCTTGGTACTCCATGTCTGCAACCCGAGGGCCTCGAGACATCATCTCCTTAGTTATCCCTAGGAAATGGGGATAACATGCATTACTACCAATTGTTTCCATAATTTGTCCACTTGCAAGGTGTAGGAATTTAAGGACAATGGCTCAAATAATGAACATAGATGCAACCTTATCAAACAACTTATATAACACGATTATTAAGACCCTTTAAAGGTAGTGTACAATGTTTGGTTTTATATTTGTTAATCTATTTATACAATTAGCTAAGTTGCTTGTCTATTTGGGCAATTAGCTCTCGCTAATTAGTGTTAATGTCTTGTGAAGTGATATTGCTATAATTGTAATGTTTTAAATCTTTCTTTTATCATGGTTCATATATTTTTTGAGGATTTCATTCTACATCACTAACATTGGTTATATATAGATAGTTTTTTTCTAGGTTATAAAGGTCGGGGAAAACCATGGAGTACTTTCCTTCATTTCAAGGATGGTATCCCGGATAAACCCTAAAGTCTTCAGGGCACAAGGCTGATCAACAACAAGGCTCCAAGACATTACAATGATATATTTGTTAAGAGCTCAGCGGGAATTGAACCTGGGTGGAGACAACAACAATTATTCCTCCTAACCACTGAGTTAAACCCAATTGACTTGTTAGATATAAATAGTTACAAGACATTATTCGCACCTAAAACTTTGCAAATATAGAAGTGGGCTTTGGGGTGCAAGTCCTTGGGTTGATGTGATAACATCCTCCTTCACTATGGTACTAAACATTTCGACGATTTAATTATGACGCCTTGTAAACCATCTTTTACTTCTTGTTTGAGTGGTATTTCCTTACGTTGAAATTTCATTCCAGTTTAATACTCCACTTCCTCTAGAGAATATGCATAATATTTGCAAATATTAGTCCTACACTTCTCTTCCTCTTTATAACATTCACAATAATTACGAGTCTTATTCTTGCATTGACATATCCTTAATGATGTTGACAATGATTGATCCGTAAATGATCCTTAAAGACTTGGTTGAGTTTTAAGCATGTGTTCAATTACCATTTATGAAATTAAGAGAAGAAGAAGAACTTAATGAAAGAATATTGCAACCATCATAAAGAATGCAGATCATAAAGTAAGCATAAAGAACAACAAACCATAATAGCAAGGTTGTTAACGAAGTTCGACAAGATTGCCTACGTCTTCCGGCCTTTGTCTCAGTGGGGGAGGCTTTCTTATTAATATTCAATGCTTCAAAAGTACATCAAAATTGCATCAAAAAGGTTACAAGCTGGTATGGATGTGTTCTGCTCGACCTCAAGAATCCAACACAACCAATGACACTAAAAAAGGCTGAGCATAGCTCCCAGAATTGGCCTCCAAAGTTCGCTTCTTCAATGGCTTCCCTGCATAAAAATGGCTTCAAGTTTCAAAAACTCATCATCATTCTATTAATCTTAACCTTCTTGGACTGTCAAAAACCTCTGAATTATATAGATCTTGAGTTGGGGATCCTATCCCAACTTCCTTCCAAAGATCCCCCAAAAATGGCCAACATCCAATAAAATCAACATAATTAATCATTAAAATCCATATAATAAAGTTGAAAAACCCACATTTGGGCAAAATGGCGCTAGCCCCTTTGCGCTGGGCTCCTGGTCATATGGGGCATTTCCATATGGCCTCGAGCTGAGTGCTGGCGCACTGGCCCCTAAACTTCTGGTCCAGGTCCTGTGAATGTGGCCATGTGTCCAGGTGCTAACCCCCCTCGTGCCCAAAACTTTGGTGCTAACCCCTGGTCCATAGCCCCTGGTCGGTCGGCTAGCCCTCACCGACCGGGGGTTATCCCCAAAACTGTGCCATATATCACTTTAAAAGAAGAACCTGCCACATGTCAAACAAGCAACACATGTAGCTCGGGCGGTTGACGCTTGTTATGAAGATTTGGACTGGAGGATAGGTCGCATGGTCGATTCTTGCGGAGGGAAAAACAATTTTTTGAATCGACCCACATTGACAAAATCTAGGGTGCCACGTGGCGCCCTCTGATTGGGCGGTGTGTCACCCTATGATTGGACCGTATAGTCCAGTCATCGACATAGTCAGCACATAGTCACCGTCCTGTTAGCTTGCCACGTCACTATTGTACAACCACGTGTTGTACCCTGAGCGTGCCATGTCAACATTCGTACTACCAAGTCAAATGCCTAGTCAACTGCCACATCAACATCTGTACTGCCTAGTCACCTTGCCACGTCAACATCCATACTGCGCAGTCACCCTGCCACGTTAGCATCTGTACTACCACATGTCATTCGTACTGCCATGTGTTGGCCTGTCATTGGGCCATGTCAACATTCTGTACAACCACATGTCACGTCTGTATAGCGCCACGTGTCAATTTTTTTATTGGTCTATATCAACCTCTGAAAATGCAAAAAATGAGTGACACATGTCACCTCCTTCGGCTGCCACGTGTCCCCGCTGACGTCATCATGATGTCATGTTGATGTCAGTAGTACGACCTGTTGACTTTTTTACCTGTTTGGGAAATCGATCAGAATGCGATAACTTCCGCATACAATGTCCATTTTTGGAAAAAATTATATGCCCGGAATCGACGCGACGAGCCCGACACAATGGCGCTGGTTTCGTCCGATTCCGATAACTTCGATTTAAAGGCCTTCCTGGATCCATTTTGGATCAATGATTAATGTCCATTGAGACCAAATTGGTCTATCAGACCTTAAGAAGGTAAGGAATTACTTGAAATTCTAAGAATTTTATTTCTATGCTCGAAAAACATTAAGAAAAGTGTTCCAATATCACCATAGTTTTGTTGATTTAAAAGGTCACGAAGGTTGGTAGTGTGACAAATATTTTGAAATTGAGATTTAATATGGGTCTATGTCAGGCATTCTAAGATAATAAGATAAGATAAGATAATTTTGTTAATGTCCAACAAATGACCACAAAAGTAGGTCAATGGGACTGAAAATTACAACATGTATGAGTACAATGCGTGAGTGTAAAAACAACTCCTAGATAATGTTGAGAATAACATAAAGAAAGAAACCTAAAGTAGTGTAGCCTCAAAAACATACAAAACTGTGACAAAAAGTATGGTGAACCAAAATATAAGTGAGTATACCCAACTTAAAAGTCTACTGAGAGAGAGAGAGAGAGAGAGGTCTAACAATGAGGTTGTCAAGGTTTCCAGGGTCTGATGACCGAGGGCGAGGGAGGCGAACTGGGCACTAGCTCGTTTCAGAGTCCTCAAGAACTATTGAGGGGTCTGGTCATATAATCCCAGGGGCAATGTAGGAGCAGGGTATAGTCCTAGCATTTAAGGTCGAAAGAAAGAAACTCTGGATAGATCTCTAGTAGCTTGTATGAATCTGGGAGGTAGTCTGATAGGTGGGAGGCACCTTGTTCTGGATCCGTCTGGAGTGAATCCCTCTATCTCTCTGAGGATGCATGGACATATGTACGGTTCGACACCTCCGAATTGGTCTTGATGATAACAATCTGACTCCCCAAGGGGGAGGCTGAGGAGAGATAGGAGGCCTCACCAATCTGTTGTCTGACACATTTTGGGGCTTTGCCCGCCGCAAGTTGCTTCGACCCCCTTAGTGTCACAAAGGTGACAAACAACCCTATTAATGTCACAAAGGTTTGAGAATTGACCAATACCCATTTTCACTCTAAAGCTCACTAGAATTAGTTCTTATTTTAATAATATTTAAAATACAAATAAAGATGAATTTTGAAAAAAATTATAGCTTTATTCATAATTCCATTTAGATTATGATTTCAGTGTTTCACTCATAATTCCACATGCCGCCTTAGGAGTTTTGCAATCAACTCAAACACCCAAAAAAAATAAAACACACTATAGTTTTTGGCTAAATTCCAACCATAGTAACCATAAAAGATGTTTTAATGAATTTTTACCTTACACCCGGAAGTACCACTAACTTTGTCATGGGTCGCTAGCTATTGTAAGGGGTTGTAAAAACTATTCTTCAAATGAAAATGGCCGAGGAAATTAAAAATCTAAAACTGGGGTATGCCAAACGAGATATTCCGTGAACAAAAATTCGAATCCTGACCTCATCCATCATATGCTCCGTATTGGTGTTGGAGTCATTACATACTCGTTTGAACTCCACGAATACATCCTGGCTTCTGTGCATATACCATTATGTGCCTCTTTGTCTACAGCAGCTTCTTCTCACAGAAGTCTAATAAAGGCATGGAATAAATGCTCAACTGAATCGGGGCTCCATAAAATCAAACACAGTCCTCTGTCCGGAAGAAATATGAGCACGACGGGAAACCCATGTGTAGGTGGGGTTGGGCTCAACTCCTCTTTTTCACTGTTCCCTCCCTCTATATCTATCTGTAATTCAAGTTCTGTGCTTCATTGGCCTTTTAAAGGGAAGAGGCTTTTCTTCACTATCAGAGCAAAGTCTAACAACGGCGCTTTTCCAACTGATAGGTCCATGGACAGGGTAAGCTAATCTTTTGTTTTCAAGGAAATGAGCTGTGCATTCAATTTTTTTTTAGCTGCGATTGATATTTTTGAATCTTCCTATAGGACAAAGATAGCAAATTGATTTACCGCCATAATATTCTTATATCAGTGTAGGCAAACATCGATTTGGGTGTCGAAAAAAATTCCCGCAAAAAACTTATGACCACACTAAACTTGAGCTGCCCATTATAACGCATGCTAAATGGCAGGAATTGTCCCCTAGACTTGCTCCAATTTTCCTTTTCTCTCCCCTAGATTTCATATATATGATATACTAATTTTTTAATATTTTCAAATTTGGAAATACTTTGAGAAGCATGCCCGGTGGCTGCACTGCAAAGGGTGGAGTTCCTCTGGCCAAAGTGCCAGGTCTAAGGTTATCTCTTTTGCCAAAATCACCTGGGACTTGGGACTTGCATCCAGCCTCGTCTCTTTGAAATTCATTCCATGCGGGTGGGGCATACCAAAGCAAGAATAGAACTCTGGTGGATGGCTGAATATTATGTCGATGTCACCAAGTTGGCAGACTTAATCCACTTTGTTTATGTCTGTTTATAATCTTGATGTTTTTTAAGAAAGCACACTTCCTTTAAACTCCAGAAGCATTACAATTGACCCAAATACGTCAGGCATCTCAAATGGTCTCTTTTCATAGGCGAGATGACCCTTGAAGGGTGAACCACTAATCACAAGAACATTCCCTTGGCTAAGCTTTATCCACAGGGGTGTACTTTTCCATGAAAATCACGCAGGACTTGCAACCGCCCCAACTGCTTATTTGTGCCTTTTCGAAATTGAACCTTTGTGGATGGCATAGCACACTGTCATCTTTACCGCTGAACCATGACTCCTGTGGTGATAATTGTGATATTTGTTCCCGTTTATAGTCATTTTCTGAAACTACGGGCTGCTTTAGAATGCAGCAGCAAATAGTCTTTCTTTTCTTTGGTAATGCTTTAGTGCATGATGTCAACCTCAGCATAAACTTGTCAAGGAGTTGATTCTCTGGTTTCCACATATTGTCATGGAGTATTGAGTACCATTACCTACATCCACAGGCGGGGGATATCTTTGTAGGGTTTGGCTTTATGACCAACTTTGGCAAACTACAAACACCTAACCATTCAATCCACACGACTGTCTGTATAAATGAACAACCAAAAGAGAAAGGACCATTTTGCAGTGCTAGATTAATTAGGTTAAATTAAATTAGTGGCAAATTCTGTCGGTTGGGTTTTCGACCGTTATCTGCTAAGGTTAAGTCAAAGTAAGTTTGACGAAATCGCCAACTTCTAGTAAAGTGTAAAATAGGTCATGATCCAGCTCAAGTAAATTCCTGAACGCTGGGATTATTTGGTTAAAAAAATATGAAATTTACTCGACTTCATGCTGACAGAAAACACCTTATTGAAGTAATCCGAGAATGTAAAGAATTATAACAACGTTCATTAAAACTATCCTAAAAAAGACTTATATCGAAGTCCATGGATGATCAAAAATGGTATTGGCTTTGGTTCACTGGTGAGGTCAATGGACTATCAAGCCATCCACTAAGCTTCCATTCTCACTATGGTCTGCCCAAGTCGAATGGCAAGTCAAAAAGGGATGAGGCTGGGTGCAAGTCCCTGGCTATTTTGGCAGAATAGATAACCCTTAGACCTGGTAACTAAGCTGAAGGAAATCCATGTTATGTTTCTTAAAAGCAACTTCCAAAACGGAAAGAAAGAAAAAAAGTGGTAAATGGGAAATGGGAAACCTGTCATATCATAGACACTAATGCGTCAAATTGGCAAGTGCTCAAGGCATGGCATTCTAGTTTGATGATTAATCATAGGTAAGGGAAAATAAACTGTGGGTAATGCCAATATACAATGCAAGATTGTTGGCAATGCAGTATTCCTATTCACATTATGGTTGTTTATTGTTAATCACATAGGGTCTTTTTTTGTTCTGTTTTAACTCGATCTATTTGTATATATTTCAGCAAAAGGCTTTAGAGGTAGCCATGAATGATATAAATAGCTGTTTTGGCAAGGGAAGTGTTACAAGACTTGGAAGTGCAGGTGGAGCTCTAGTGTATGTTCTATGTACTTATTTTTCTTGAAGTTTTTTCTCGCATTCTTCTTTGAATGCTGCTTTATCAGATAAAATTATATTAGCTTCTAATACTTTTAATTTTGCAGAGAGACATTTCCGAGTGGATGTCTTACTTTAGATCTGGCTTTAGGTGGTGGTCTACCCAAAGGACGAATTGTGGAGGTTATATTTTCCGTGTTTTTCTGTTACATGCTCTATACATCTGTAAAAAAATAYTTAGATTGAAAGAAGTTAAGTGATTCAAATCTAAATTTCAATATACATAATTTATGGGTGGGAAATACAAGAATGAGACAGATTACATAGTTTTATTCTGTAGAGAAAAAGCGCTGCAAGATTTAGTTCCCCATGGTGGGTGAAGTTGTTGCACTATTACAACATGCTCCGTATACTAAAGTGATGTTGCTTGCGAAAGGTCTCTTCTGTAATTAAATGGATCAAATCTGACAAGAGGTGCATGACAGCTAATATAGATAACTCATTACCTCATGGTATGCTTTTGGGGAGGAATTTCCAGGCCCCCTTTGGTGGAGCCATTGTTTGCTTGGTTGTGTAAGCCAGAATTGCTCTGAATAATCAGAGCAGAATTCAGATCGAATGATTTGTCTTCTGGTCCTGACTGAGCCATCAAGGGCTCTTAGAGGCCCTGT